>VZTM01023884.1:12865-42100 GCA_013400555.1 Jacana jacana | reverse complement strand
AGAGGGTGGTGACAGCCTACCTAGGTGGGCAGATGTAATAAGATGCATCAGGCAACCATGTATACACGCGCACACACACACACACATATATATGCACACGTATATTTATGTATACACACATGCATGTATAGATGCATGAATATATGACTAAAGCCAGAGCTAAAAACGATTATACTGCATTCAGGCTTTAAGGAAACATCTGCAGCTGTTGCTCTGCTGTCTGATGCTGTGCTGGCTGTTAAGGTACCTCTTCCAGGAATACAACATTTAAAGAATCAGCTGGTCTAAACTGCTTTCATGTACCACAAATTGCTTTTTTTTCTAGTGTGAAGATAGCATTGGTGAGTTGAAAGGCTCATTCTTTAATGTCACAGTGTCTAATCATGTCAGGAGGAAATGGGTGACATCACGATTTTGACATCTTAATGTTATTCAGATTTTCCTCAGTGTGTTACAGTATTTATTTCCTTGAAAAAATGATTTTAAAATATTTGATCTGCATATAATTCTGACTTCTAGTCCCTACTGTGAGGTGTGAGGAATCACCTTCTTGCAAGATTAATGCAATCATTAATTTTTTATGTTATTCCAGAATGATTTCTATCAATACCCACAACCTTCTCCTTAGTTGTGGTTATACCACTCTCTACAAGTGGTCCAAGAGTGGGCTAGTTAGATCTTAGGTCAGTACAACTTACCAGTTGCTAACAGGACGGCTCCAAGGGACAACAGCAGGATAGGAAAACTGCTTTGATGTGAATTCTTCACTGTGTCCCCACAAGTCTTTTCCCTCCTGCCCAAAAGGGAAGACATCTTCTTCCAAATGCCTTGATAAAAGATCCAGCATCTGCCTCTGTGTACAGCAGTGCTTATAATTTGGGGATTTATTACAGGAAGTCCAAACATCCCTGACAACAAAGTCTAGTGCAAACCCAGACTTGCTCTGGGGCTGCTCTTGCTTGAGCAGAGCTACCATAGTGGGCACCTGCCATTCTTAGCTCAACAGGATAAACCTATAAATTTCTTTAGGTACACTGCAAAACTGCAGATTCTGTGACTTTAGTTCCAGCTTTGTTTCAATGCTAAAATTGGTCCCATCTGCAAATGCAGCATCTTACTGCTACCTTCTTCTTTCTGTTTTCCTTTCTTTCTTTTTCCTTTCTAGTATGAATTATAGGCAGATTTTTTAAATTAAGAAGAAAAGATCTATGGAAGGGCTTCCTGCCTTAGCTTCTTTGTACTGCTGCATATCTGGATCTGTTGTCCATGAGATGCCCACTTGGTGCCACTACCTTCCTCTTTCCCACAGGAGGGGTAGCATGGAGGCCACCCACCTCTGCAAGTGCTCACAGCTGCCCTCATGATTTCTAGGAACTCTTATCGTGGATGCCAAAAGGAATCCACCTTATATACTGGCATCTGGTTCAATTAACTTGACTTTTTGTGCCACTAATCCATGTAGTGCATGCATGGATTGAGCAGATGTGTGATAGCCCCTCAGAGTTATTGGTAAGGAGAAATGAGAGAATATTCCTTCAGTTTTTCCTCAGGTTCTTCTGCCTTTCCACAGGCCCACACACTCTTGAACCCTTCTGGATGGACCTGCAGCTTGTCACCCTTGACAGCAACATTGTCCTGTCATTACTAGTCCTTCAGAATCTTACTAAACTATGTATTTTAGATAAACTTGTTCTCAGTCTGTCTTGCCAAAATCAGATATGAGTACTTACTATTGTGAAGGACCCAAAATGTATGTGAGGAATGTTCTCATACATGAGAATTAAAAATATTTAAAGAGGTTGTCGTGGTTTCAGCCAAAATTACCAAAACCAGACTGACTGATGGCCCTTCCTCCCGACACCAAAAGAAAGGAGAGGAAGAGGATAAGGAGATTTATGAGTTTAGAATGAACTAAACTACTTTAACAAAGTACTAATACTAAAATTAAAACAAAACAAAACAAAAAAAGAAATAATTAAATAGATACAATCTGTACAAAACCGTATGAAGCTCCCAGGATGAGGATCATGTCACCAGCAGCATGAGGAAAAGTCCCAGGCTGGACTCGGTGACCAGCAGGAGCTGGATTCCAGATCTGGAGTCAGGAGTGCTCAGATCAGGATCAAAGGCAGACAGACAGACAGGGTCCTCCTCAGACATCGGCCATCTAAGGAAGAGAGTTGACCCTTTGATCCCTCAGCTTTTATACTGAGCATGATGCAGATGGGATGGAATACCCCAGCTGGTCAGTTTTGTGTTACCTGCCCTGTCTGCTCCTCCCTACAACTGTGACCCCTCGACGCTTTTTCCACTTCTGACCCTCCAACGGGTCAAATAACAAAAGTACCTGCCCTCTGTCGTTATAGCAACAAGTATAAGCAAGGGCCTCTCTGCAGACCATTCCTTGGGAAAACCAGGTCTTATCACAGTGAGAGAGAGAACAGTTTCTGAATAATGTGCTGTTAACTTCAGTTAGTTAGAAGAGGCCCAGCTAAAAAAGTGAAATTACTGAACAGAAAATTGGTTTGTTTTACCTCAAACCAGGACAGAGGTAAAATGCAGTATAATGACTACAAGCTCTGATACTATGTATTTTCTTTTATTATATACTATTGACAGAGAAAAACAACACCCACAAAAACTACCAACTTTTGTAAGGCTTGGGGTTTGGGAGTGTTTTGTTTTGTTATGTTTTTTCTCTTCTGGGACCTCAATAAGTAAGTGTTGAGGTTATTCCTCTTTGTACAAAATAGCTGAGTCCTAAATGATAGCAAGAACTGGTGTCTCACTTATGGAGCAGGCCATTGATCAGGTAGACTAGTCTCCATATGAGTTTCTGGTTCATAAAGTTTATGACCAAACAGAATAGCTCTTTGTCCAGTAGTTTATAACTGCTCGGTTGAAGACAAATAGATATGTGCAAGTGTGTGAGGGAGAAAATCTTGAGTAGTGTTGTGCTGCTTTCACCTAGGAATATGTTTTTGTAAATTTCTGAGTCTGTTGGGTGCCTGGGCATTTTGTCTCCATTAAAGAAATACAAATAAGGAAGTAAATGCAAGTAGCCCCAACAACACCTGATACGGAGAAAGAGAAGAAGAGAGCAAACAAGTCCATTATGGCTTGTTAAAGAAGGGGTAAACAAGAAATAATACAAAAAATGGATTATAAAAAGAAACAGCCAGATTATTTAAATATCCTTCCTGAATTCAATATTCAATATGGATAACTTTGAACTTCTTTGAGTCTCCAGTGTTTTTTTAAATTTGTTTAAGCTCTGTCCAAGATTCCTTTGAACATGTAGAAGCTGCAAGTGCCTGTTCAGTGTCTCCACCCGGGAAACACAAGCATTTGAATGTAGTGTACCTGTGGTCATCAGCAGACAGATTCATTTTAGGAGTGTTTCTTCATCAGCTGTTTTAAGCACACTCAAGAATTAGAAACTAGCATGCATGGAAAATCTGAAATATGAAGTAGACGTTTGGTGATCCAGGTTGCAAAATTGAGATTTTTCTTGAGTATATTAACAAAAAAAAATTAAAAGCTGACCACATCTTTCTGTGTAGTGAAGTCTTGGCTTAAGCTGTGCTGTTGCATTTGCTACAGCACAGCATTAAATACACTTCTTAAAATAGCAATAAACTTACTTAGCACATGAAGATCTTTTAGGAATAATACCCCTATGTATTTACCAAACTTTGAGGTCTTCACTATTGAAGTATTGAGGTATTCACTTTGAGGCTTAGCACTATTTCCCCAAATTGTCCTCTCCCCATCACATTTTTCTGTGGTTGCTTCTTCACAGAGAGCCAGATGACAGTTTAAAAGTAAATAAATGCATTAAATAATTAATTTTTTTCTATTCTTAAGCAAAATTGGCCATTGACCCTGCAGTGTCTCAGAGAGCCAGAAGACTCCCCTACTCTGTTCATGATTTACAGGCATCAAATACCTTCCCCTTACCACTGCTTTGCCTAAGCCAAAGTCGGGCTATTTCCACTTCCCAGGGTAGCCTATGGAGAGGCTGTTGCTCAGAGTAAACATTTTATCTGAACACCTTCTTTACCAGCTGCCAGATCCACTCTTGCCTCTGGCTGTACACTGTCTATCTGCTGCCCTAGAACCGCATACCCCTCCCTGAGCTCCCCTCTACCCTTCTGGATTATCCTCCTCTTCCCCTGTGTTCTTGCATTTCTGGGAGTGTGTGTAATGGTTTCAGTATTTGCATTGGTAAAAAAAAACCTGCGTAAGGCCAATACACTTACACACCTACATTCTCTCTTAACAATGCAATAGCCCACAGTAACTATAGTGAAATCTAGGAAAGACTTTTTACCTATTATTGTGATGTTCCTTAAGGAGAAAAGTGCTACCAAATGGAAACTTGTTCTCAACTGATCTGGATGATTCGGGATTAGTCTGCTACTTGATGGAAGTATTATTGCAATACATAATTATGAGGCTTTATTACACACCTTCATTTGAAACATGACCCAGTGTCTGTGAACTCTTGTATTTAGCTTGGAAAATAGTTTTAATAAAACTAACCAAGCACCTCTCTGCTTGCAGTTTTGCTGAACTGTACTTCTGTCTGGGACAAGCAGGTCATTATGAGGTGGGGAAAATACATTGAGTAAAAAATATGTGGTAGCTACTGGCAACACCGCTGAATTCAGACTATTTATTTGGCTTGATTTCTACAGCTGCATAAATCCCCCAGGAAAAGTCTGGTTGCAAATCTTTCTGTCCTTCCCTAGTGAGATCTTTTTTCATTTCAGACCTCTCAGGTCTCCAGACTGTCTACATAGTTTTCCAATTATTCTATGCATTACCTTCACTTTTGCTTTTTTACCCTTCCTATTTAAATGACTTTTAATGGGTTTTTTACTTCTGTGCACAGGAGGGGACAGCTTGGGGAAATAGTGAAGACCTCAAAGTATGATAAATATATAAGGGTGTTATTCTTAAAAGATCTTCATGTGCTAAGTAGGTTTGTAGCTATTCTAAGTGAAAGTATATTTAATGCAGTGCTATAGCAAATGCTATAAGCTTGAGCCAAGACCTTACAAACACAGTTGTACAAAGACCTTACAAGCCTGTACAAACCAGAAAGCACTTCCCCTTGCCTGGCTCTCAGATCTTCAGGAGGGAGGGACTCATCCTCCTCTTGTCCTTAAGGTAATTCTCTAACAGTGTGGGAGGGGAAAAAAAAAAAAAAAGCTTATTATTTCTCCTAGCAATGTGCTCATTCATATGCTTTATGAACTTTATAATCAGCATTACGGCACGTACCTACCCAGCATAACACCATTTTCCAGTCCTGAACGTGTACTCACCCTCTTACACTTAGGAATAAATGTAAATTAAGTAACATACTCTGTGTATAGCTCCAAAATAAATGTACTCTAGATAAACAAACATACCATATTTTGAGTTTCTTTTTATCAGAAGTCCTGGTTTGAGGTAAAACAAACCAATTTTCTGTTCAGTAATTTTACTTTTTCAGCTGGGCCTTTTCTAACTGATGAGACCTGATTATCNCCTTTCTTTTATACTTTTTAATTTTTCTATTTATTCTTTATTATATTATTATTATTTATATTTTCATTAAAGTAGTTTTAGTTTTTCTAAACTCCTGAATCTCTTTAATCCCTTCCCCTCCTCTCTTTTCCTCAGGGCGGGGCGGGACGGGTCATCATCTGTCTGATTGGTCAAAACCACGACATCAGATTACTTCTTTTGGTGTTTTTGAAAGAAATTGCTTAACTGGAACAGTGCACTCAAACTCTAAAGGATGGATCATATTCTTATTCTTATGCTTTCCTTCTAGTCACACTACAATCCCCTAACAATTTATTCATTGTTTTTATTATTGATCCTTCATTTCAAAGATGAGGATGAGCCATCTATTATTATTGTTGTTATTAGCAGATTATTACCAGAGTTAACATCTCCCTAAGTGTTTTGCTAGTATTTCTACTATGGATAGGTGGGGAGTACTCTGATAACTAGTAAATTAGTGTGCTGATACTCATCTTGACAAAAACTTTCCAGAATGAGTCAATGCAAATGTGCACAGCTAAAAACAACCAGCTAACCCCTCCCATTTTCTAAAATGTGAGCACTTAGACAATTAGAATCATAGAATCATAGATTCATACAATCATTTAAGTTGGAAGAGACCCTTCGGATCATCAAGTCCAACCATCAGCCCTACTCTACAAGTTCTCCCCTACACCATATCCCTCAACACCACATCTAATCTACTCTTAAACACAGTCAGGGATGGCAACTCCACCACCTCCCTGGGCAGCCCATTCCACTGACTGACCACTCTCTCTGTGAAGAATTTTTTCCTAATGTCCAGCCTAACCCTACCCTGCTGCAGCTTGCAGCCATTCCCTCTTGTTCTATCGCTAANGTAGCTCTCCAGCCACACTGCCCCAAGCCTGTAGTGATGCATGGGGTTGTTGTGGCCCAAGTGCAGGACCTGGCACTTGGCCTTGTTGAAGGCCATTCCATTAACATTGGCCCATCTATCCAGTCTACCCAAGTCCCTCTGTAGAGCATCCCTGCCCTGAAGCAGATCAACAGTCCCACCCAACTTAGTGTCATCTGCAGACTTACTGATAGTGTTTTCTATGTCCCTATCGACATCGTCAATGAAGATATTAAAAATTATCTGGTCAATTGGTGACCAGAAGCCATTTAATGTTATGATGAAGTTTTGCTTCACATAAGACAATGATTATATTTGTGGTTCTGTCTTTTCCTTTTTTGTGGCTTTGACCAAATACTGAATGAAATTTAATTTGTAAGCACACTAGTCATGAATACGGTCATGAATTCAGCATTTCAATAATGCTGAAATGGTCAGCTAAAATATTTTTATTATTTCCAAATGCCAGTGAATACAAGTGAAAATTTAAATGTATCACTATTGATTTTGGTGTGTAAGTTTCAGAAAGTTGTATCCGTGCTTTTGTTTTTTGGTGTGAATTGGAGCTAACACCTGTAGTGTCAAAACAGAATTGCAAAATCTAGTTTGGGGTTTTGTTGCAGTCATAGAAGACTTCTTTTCTAGGTACTAACCACTGTAAAAAGGGCCACATGATTTTCTGAGAGGAGGTGCCATGTATTGGCAAAGTATTAATAGCCTCACATTATGATGTACTATAATTTTTATTTTTATTTTTTTTTAAATCAATGATACTTTAAAAGGCACATGCACTGGCTTGGGGGCTGTAGCAGGAGGGGGAGCCCCCTGATTGCTGCTCATTAGGAAAGAGGCGACCTCAGCTGGCTGGCTTACCTCAGAACCTTCCTCCAGACATCCTCGGTATGCATATATTTCCACACATGTAAGCATTCCCGTTTTCTTTTTGGAGACTTATGCCTTGTGTTTGCTGTTCATCAAATTTGGAAGTATTTCTTCAAATTGGAATTGTCCTCACATCAGATCAATAAAAAATATTAATCACAGACTAGCTGAAGCTTTTATTTCAGAATAAGAGTAACTACTACTTAATGAGAGAGTTCAGTTCTGCTGAGAGTGCCCAGTATTAATTTGGCTGCGTATCAGTTTCAGCCACCTCAGGCTCAAGCTGAGAATAAAAGCCTCATTCAGTCAAATGTTCTTATTTATTAGCCTCTTAAAAGTTTCCACGAGTATGTGCTCAGGACTTTTCAACAGAACTGTTATTTTTCTCCAGTTTTACTCCTGTTCACATTTATTTAGAGAGGAGGAAAGTCTGTGTCATTGTAGCCAGGCCTCTATAACTATTTTGCTTTGAATCTTCATTCCCAGGTTAAAGTGAACAGAACTGACTTCAGGGCCAAATCACGGTCAGTTAGACACCCGTTACATTTAGTGAATTCCCTTTGGATGGATACATAAGTGAGCTAGCTGGGCTAGTCTCAGACTTGGAAGAGGCGGGGTATTTACAAATGTTAAACATATTTTAAAAGAGAGATGTAAAAGCATATCTACTCCATGAAAATGGAATAGACGAAAAAAAAACAACAACCCAGTAATGAGGATTCCCCACTCAATGCAATAAGCATTTCCTGAGGGTTGCCCCTCTGATTCAGATGGCTGGGCTTGCTGTGAAGTGTGTATTGCTTCCAAGATAAGGTTGCTTTGCATCCTGAGGGGATGGGGCATGAAGAACTTGTATTCCCCCAAACACAAAAAAAGAAAAAAAAATTAACTAAATGGTATTTCTTCCACCTAAACAGTAGTCCCTATCTGTTTGACTCACCTGTTGCCTTGAAGGGTTCACAATCACAGTATGTGGCAAATGTTTCCTATGCACCCAGAATGGCCTAGTGTATTAGAAATAAGTACAGCTGGATGACTCTGATGGGATGCCAAAATGATTAAAAGGATACAGTTGCTACCCATTTTTTCTTTGTCTAGTCCTTTACAGGGGAAATAATAAAACCATATTTTATCTCTGGGGAGTTGCAGTTCATTGAGAACAGACCTGACAAAATAATTGCCAGCCTAGGGCTTAGACCTACAAGTGAAATAAGGTAGCCAGGAAAGCATCCACCGAGACCTAGGTTCAATTTTTAAGAAACCTAAGAACAAAGTTTCAAACCTAGACACAGAAAACTACAATGTGTCAACAAGTAACCCAGAGAACTGGGACAGTTGCTGATACCTACCCGTCCTTCAAAGAGCACAAAGCTTTTCTCTTATGTACTACATAGAAATAATTGTCATTTGCTACAACCAACCATATGTGAAACCAAGACTGTAGTGTGTTCTGTTGTGTGCAATTGACTTTAAAGCCCATTTTCAGGTTGTTGTGTATTACCCGCATTATTCTAATTGTAATCTGGCTCAGAACAGCATTTGATGTCATATTTAGGTGCACTTTTATTTCTTTCTGTTCTTTTATTCCTGTCTGCTGCTGCTGCCATCCTCAGCTCTATCTGGCCATGGCTTTCCTGCTGCTGCTGGCATCACCAGTGCTGCTACTCTCACTACCCCTCCATGGCGCGGTCATTGCTTCCCCTGCCAAGGATGGAGTGGGAAGAGACGTGGCAATGGCAGCAGCTCCATCAGCCGTGGCAGCAGGAGTGTTAGGATGAGCCGCGGAGCCGACAGGTTTGTGCCATGGCCCTGCAGCTTTCCAGACAGCTGTAGAGGGTTAGATAACCAGAGCTCATTTACTGGTTTTGTGTCTGTCCCCTGAAGTGACATCTTACAGTACCACCTTTGAGTGACCATTTGGGGTGGGGGTTGGTTTGGGGATTTTTTTTAATTTTTTATTTTTTTTGCTTTTGTGAGGAGAAAAAGAGCTGGCTAGTAATCAGCACAATAAAGTAACTTATAGTGGTTTGAAATTCAACACCTGGCCAAATCTGAGTATCCTGTTGTTATCTTACAGTCAGCATGTTTAGCAATACATGGAAACACTGAGTGAAGTGCCTAAGGAGTGAAGTAACCTATTACAGCTGGTCAGCACTTAGACTGAGTTTATGATTAAAGCAAAGTTATTTTCCATAGCAATATATGAGTGATTTTAGACTGAAAAAAAAAAAAAATATCCTAGAAAGACAGGGTGCTTCCTAAGAAATTAGATCAATTACAAAAAAACCCAAAAAACTGTACACACATTTCCTTAGCAATTCCCCATTGCTCTTAAGGAAGTTAAACTTAAATGTTGGTTAATAAATGTGAAAAGCTACTATACCCCTTTTAAATGAAATAGAGTGACAATGGCAGCAGCTCAGTACTGCGAGTACTGGCAGAAGAGCTTCTCCTTCCAATACTGGCAGAAGACGTGTGGAACTGGAATTTCCTGGTGGGTCTTGGCTTATATCATAGCAAAACTTACCTAACAGGTTTTATTTCTCTTTCAAAACCTTATCTGGCATAACAATTACTGTAAACTTTTAAAAGATTTGGTTTTTTAAAATGCAAATGAATTCTTGGATTTCTTTTCTGATCTCTACTCTCCTGCGAGCCTTAAACAAACATGAGTTATGTTGTGTGGACTAAACTAATAACCAAATGTCCAGCCAAGAAAAATAATTGTATCTTGACTTTCATTAAAGAGGTGAAATGCATAAATTTGTTTGGACAGGTCCTTTTCTTCATATGGGTAAATCAGTAGTGTAGTTGTACGTCAGAGCTTGCTGCAGAGGTAGTTTCCATTTAAAATTAAACCACCAACAGGGAAAATACATTTTAAAAAATTAAAAAAAAAATAAAATTGGATTGATTTCAAGAGGGGCAGATATAGGATAAATCTTGTAAAGTCCTAAATGAAATTCAGATACCCCAAGGAAAACTGATACAGATAGAAAGTAAGCCATTCTTCATGAAATAAAGCTCTTTTTGACCATTGCTTTATCAAGATCCTTTTTATATGACAAAGAAATTTTCCTGATCCTGATGATGTAATTCCACAGGCAAAGTCACAAGAAAATTATGAACAAAGCAAGAATAATTATTTTTTTTCTGATTTGAATGAGTTAATGAACTTCCATGTCATTAGTGATCTTGATTTTTTTTCTTCAATTTACTTAGTTCCAGTTATTTTCTGCTATCATGTTCAGTTCTGTCTTTTTTTCCCTTTTCTTTCTTCCCTCCCCCATCAGTAATTCATTCTATCTATGGATGGAGCAAACCCTGGAGAATACAAAGTACTGGTACCCAGCTGGATCTAGTCAAGGTATTAATCTCATTCGCTATAGGATACTTCTGCAGGTGTCTTTCTTTATCTGAGATTTATAAACAGGATTGGGATTACCTAATATACCTGCCCAGGAGATGAGGTGAATCCTTACTCTGTTAACTTGGCTCCACTGAGTGCGAGATTCAGTGTTGAGCCTAGAAGGTCTTTGAACAAGCCATCAGTCATCAGAACAAATTACAAGTGGTAATATACATGACAGGAATTATAGGCACCAAAGTTCCCAAAGGTATTGCAACTGCTGACATGACTTCCCATTGTTTATTGCCAGATGGAGAGAGAAAGGGAACTGGAAATAAGCAAATACACAACTGTGAAAAATGAAATTAAGCCACGTTATGTTCTCTGAGGCTGTTAGTCTGCCCTTGCAAAGACAAGCAGCAAGATGCAAAGCTGAAGACCAGCAGAAGCAAGTGGAATTAAAATTAGCCTTAGAATAGCACCTAAGAGACCAGGCTGGCACAAAGTCCCATTGTGTGCCACGCTCAGCCAAGCACCATGACTTTCAGAGCCAAAAAAGCACCTCAGGTGGCCTTGACAGGCCTGATGAGGTGACAGTGAGATGGTGTCCAAGAGCAGTTTGTTCCAGACAGCCTGTTTCTGCATTGAGAACAAGGCTAATAAACAGAGGACTGGAGAAATGTGAAAGGAAAACATGTTTGACTGAAGTAAATGGCACTTGATGATTCAGAGTAAACTAGAGAAAAAGGACGTGACAAGTTGGTGGGTTTGGGAGGATCACGGTTCTTCAGAGGACTGTCTGTCTAAATTAGATCCACTAGAAGATGTGCACCAGTAAAGCAGGATGCAGACACTTTTTCATTGGAGGAGTCCCAAACTGCAATCCTTTTCTTTCCACAACCTGGTCTCAAAAATAAAACCTGCTACTCAGTTGCTACCTAAAGCCACCTGAGCCCAAGCTGCTCCATACCTATCTGTTGCTAGAGTCCAGCTGAGATCCAGATACAAGGGAGACAAGTAAAGCCCTAGGGTTGGAGCTAAAAGAGATTTTCTTTTGTATTGATGCAGCTGGACCCCTTTAATATGCAAGATTCAATGTCTGTTCTGTGAAGAGGATATTCACCTACAAATGTCCTTCTTAGGCTTTGAGCGCTCAACTTCACATGCCCTCTTCCCTAGAAAGAGTCCTCACCACTGGGAGAAGCTTAGGCACTGGGCTGCTCTTCTGTCAGTCTTTTATTTGAAATTGGGTATTGCATGAGAAATAAAAAACAGTGCAGGAGGGCATGGGGGAAGTTTTTCTCCTCTTCCTGTTGTTTTGTTCTTTCCAAGCTTTCTGAACAAGTAGTGTGACTATTTCTGGCATTTGGAAAATTACATCTAGTACGGTGTAATGGAACCTCTCTTTATTGCCAAGACACGGTGCCTTTTAAATTTTTTTTATTTTTTTTTTCTGTATTTACACAGGTATGCACTATTTAATTAATCACAAACATACATTGTTTTATTTCTGTTCCATTTCCCTGCCATAAAGATAGTAGAGCTATTTAATGGTTTAATTTGTAATGATGGTTTAAATAGAGAGTTTTATCTAAAAGTACATGATTTTTCAAAATAAACTGCATAAACTACACTAAGTGAAGGCATAAAACTATATTAATTGTTTTTAAGTACCTAGGGAGAGTAACATACCATTATATTTTTAAGTGCCCAACTTTTAATTTTTATAAATGGCTGACATTCAAAAAATTGCACATGTCCACACATGATGCTACATGATCCTTGGAGGATTGGTACAAAGATAAAATGGAGGAATTAAAGAAAAATTTAGTGGTGAAAGAATAGTGAAACATGGGCAGGTGGTTGCTCTTGGCTAAAAGGCTCCTGTTTAAAGATTGCCTGGTGCTGTTAGACACACACCTTAGTAGTTGAAGCCAGTCAGTCAGTTAATACCTTTTCTAAAGAAACCTTCAAGGTTTAACGTTTCCTTAATTGTGGTGACAGGACTAAGAATAAATATGGTGATACCTTTGTGGCAATGCTACTGTTAAAAATAAGCAACCTAGCTGAAGGAAGGTAACGTTTTGATAGATAAAATTAAATACAGGCTTGGTGGTTTAGCTTGCCAGCAGTACCGTGGGTAACCAATCCCTACTGTCAGCCTTTTCTATTTCTGCTGAATAAAAATTATTTTAACACACTAATTTTCAAGACTTCTGGGGTTCACCAATTTTTAAATCCAACAAGGAAACTGCCCTCTTTAGAGTGGAGGCAGGGGAAGTCAAACTTGACTGCCACACTGATGGTACCTCCACATCAAGGCAGAAAAGATGAGAAGCCCCTTGTTCACTGCAAGCAGTGCCCTCCAGCCTTGGCCAAATATCTGTCATGAGAAGCATGAGGTGTCCCATCTTTGCTCTTCCCTATGGATGCTCCTCAGGCCAGGGCCACTGTGTGTGTCTCCAGTGTTTGCCAGCCTCAAGTGGCCATCACCAATCTGGTGTGCAGCCCCAGAAGACCATCATGCTGGGGAGCAGTCCCCTCATCCAAAGCCACCTAAGACTAAATCTGCAGGGCTGGAAGTATCAGGAAGGCTCAGGCGGTATTGCCCACCACTGTGTCTTTCCCTCAGTCCTGCTTTGCTATGGCAGGGTGCATTTTCCTATCTATGTGTGATATAAAGGGATTTTGAGACCCAGACAACCTGCATTGATCCAGGACTTTGTTCAGGCTGTGGTTGTGCTCTTGGAGTTCATTAACCTTGGACTGACATCTTGAAATCACCTGCATGCTGAGGTTTCACAGAAGAATGTGGTTTACTTGCAGTATAAGCACATAATGTAATTTGAGCTCCATTTAGCATGTATGAAGTGTCTGGAACGTAGTTTAATACTAATTGTAGTGACAAATCATGACAAAAGTGTCTGGATTACAGTATTTTGTAAATCACTATAGTAAGCAGGGTGTGTGCTCCCAAAGGAAGAAAAGCAGTCTTAGCTGGCTGGTAGCAATAAACCTAAAAACTCGATTTAATTTACTCATAGGCCTAAAGAAGAACCTACACAGACTAGATGAAAATGTGTTAGCAGTGGGTACTAGACAGCTTCCTGCTTGATTTAGGCAAGGCTGTATGTGTATTGTAAGACAATACCAGGATGTGACTGCATAGAGGGGCAAGAGATTTGTCTCATTGTTTGAGATGATTGATGTATGATGCTTAACTTCCTTTCTTTCACTTTCAAAGGGAAAATGAGCCTCCTGGTCTGCATTTTTCTGTTTGCAGAGCTATCTCAAACTTCTTTGTTTAGTAAAAGTCAGTGTGGATGGCCTTGTTACAGCACAATATTTGCATTGTTCCTATTTAAGTCAAGAATTAGATTTTTAAAAAGGATAAAGATGTTATTATGTAGAATT
Source organism: Jacana jacana (assembly GCA_013400555.1). NCBI lineage: Eukaryota > Metazoa > Chordata > Aves > Charadriiformes > Jacanidae > Jacana > Jacana jacana. The sequence goes on along the minus strand of VZTM01023884.1, from coordinate 28,019 downwards.
ACTTTTCTACAAGGAGAAATTTGTTGTTCCATTTTTAGTCCATTCAACTTTTCAGGGAGGAAAAGCCCTGTAAGTGTCATGAAAGGATTTTATTTCCATTTACTGTAAAATCTCTTCTAGCTCTCCTTGTGTCACTAATACTGAATGCAGACATACTACTTTACAGGTGGGATGGCATTCTGTTAGTTGTTCTTTGGAGAACAGTTTAAAGGTTTTAGCGTTACTATGCTTCAGTTTTATTCCTTGGTGCTGCTTGTAGCTCCTTAGAGTGATATTCATTTAGGCTTCTGGGTTTGCCCCAGGAGGTGCTGGTTTGTGGCCATCCCAGCAAGAAAAGTGCTTGTACCCTGTCTGGTGTCACTCACAATGCTAGCTATTAGAGCTAACACATTCAAAAGAGAAAAGTATAGATAATCTTACATCCCTCTGGGTGCCGGGAGCCCCAAGCATTGAACAGGACTCTGATCCAAGTGCAAGATGCTTTGCAGACCCTATTCCTGGTGGAAAGAGGGAGATGGTCACTCCCGCATGTCATTGAAACAGATGTGGTGTTTCCTAGCAAGAAAGCAACTCTATTAATAATTTTTACTGTCAAAAAGGGAAAACATTCCCCAGAGAACTTCTTGTTGCATTATTAAAGACAAGGTTTTATCACCAGTGCTGAGATTGAGCTGCTCAGAGTCTCCTCCAGCACCATGCATATGCCGTAATGGAGGAAGGTGTGTGGCACAGACTGCAGACCACTGCCCAGGTGAGCTGCAGGATGGGTCACTGGCTCCTAAATGTGCCGTGGTCTCCCAGCCAGCATCATTAGAGCTTCTGTTGCCAGAAACTTGTGATTTTCCACAAGTAAAACTTTAAATAATCTATAGTACTTCAGCACAGTAGTAACAGACAGGGTGGTCAGAGATCATAGAATGGTCCAGGCCGGAAGGGACCTCCAAAGGTCACCTAGTCCAACCTCCCCGCAGTCAACAGGGACACACACAACTAGACCAGGTTGCCTAGGGCCTCATTGAGACTCACCTTGAAGATCTCCAGGGAAGGGTTCTCAACCACCTCCCTGGGCAACGTATTCCACCACCCACAGAATAAAGAACCTATTCCTAATATCTAATCTAAATCTGCTCTTCTGCAGCTTGAAGCCATTGCCCCTAATCCTGTCACTGCAGGCCTTCCTGTAGGCCCCCTTCAGGTACTGGAAGGCTGCTCTGAGGTCTCCCCGGAGCCTCCTCTTCTCCAGGCTGAACAACCCCAGTTCCCTCAGCCTGTCCTCATAGCAAAGGTGCTCCAACCCCCTGAGCATTCTTGTGGCTCTCCTCTGGACCCACTCCATCAGGTCAATGTCCTTCCTATATTGAGGGCTCCAGACCTGCACACAGTACTCCAGGTGAGGTCTCACCAGAGCAGAGTGAAGTGGCAGAATCACCTCTCTGGATCTGCTGGCAACGCACCTTTTGATGCAGCCCAGGATGTGATTGTCCTTCTGGGCTGCAAGTGCACACTGCCTGTTCATGTCCAGCTTCTCATCCACCAGCACCCCCAAGTACTTTTCCTCAGGAGTGCCTTCTACTACCTCATCCCCCATCTGTAGATGAACAGACACAATGGACAACTTTTTAAAATGTCAAAACTTCATCATAACAGTTTCTTCCACCATCTCCTGCCATTTAGCTATCATAACCCTCTGCTNATGTGTGCAGTGCCAGGACTGCAGAAAAAGTTAATGGATCCATGCCATTCTCTATTCTATGCTACTGTGTTCCCAAGGCTTTAATGGGCTTGCACTCAGGCACCACGGAGCCTCAAATCTGCCCAGCAGCTGGACTACTTATGGCAGGAATGTGATAAAATGAGGGCTGAGCAGATCTGGCCAAAAAAATACTATGGAGAAGGGTTTGTCTTTAACCCAATAAAGCTGGTGACTTCTCTGGAGAAGAGACCAAATTCCTGTGTAGGGAGACACNCTTTTGATGCAGCCCAGGATGTGATTGTCCTTCTGGGCTGCAAGTGCACACTGCCTGTTCATGTCCAGCTTCTCATCCACCAGCACCCCCAAGTACTTTTCCTCAGGAGTGCCTTCTACTACCTCATCCCCCATCTGTAGATGAACAGACACAATGGACAACTTTTTAAAATGTCAAAACTTCATCATAACAGTTTCTTCCACCATCTCCTGCCATTTAGCTATCATAACCCTCTGCTATTTTTTCTACTCCTCCCTTTCTGCTTTCTCTTCTTTCATCAGCCTTCCTGTTTTCCTGGGTTTTTTCCCCATTTCTGTAGTTCCAATCTATTTTATTGAACATTATTTTCTCATTCTATTTTTGTCAGTATAACAAAAAACATTCTTGATCTCACTTGTCTTTTAATGCATTGCCCTGTGCTTTTTTGTGATATAGGTTCTTTGGAAAAGGTGGTCTGCCTTCATGGTTGTTTACATAGTACTTGCCACAGTAGGGCATTTGGATAAAGCTACAATGAAATCAATAGCCCTGTGATATTTTGCTGCTTTTCATTTCCTTCGGTCAAGTTAATATTTAACTCTAGCAAAAGCCATACTGTGNAAATACTATGGAGAAGGGTTTGTCTTTAACCCAATAAAGCTGGTGACTTCTCTGGAGAAGAGACCAAATTCCTGTGTAGGGAGACACATATATTTCCTATTCTTTAAAAAAACTAACAGAAAGTGTGTTGTTCTTCTACGACAGAGGGGAGGGGAAGCGAAGGAAAACTTTCTGAATGTGCCTACATCCTTGTGCACAGCAGTTTGTGCAGACTTAAGAATTAACTAGGTGCTGAGTTGTGCAGCATGAGCCACACCAGGTGAAAGGACATGTATAGATTCACATGCTTAGATAAAGGATGAAAGACCAAAGATAAGACCATGATGGAAAGATGATGACTCTAACGTCAGGTGCAGTAGGGCAGGAACATATTTTTGGATATAACTACCTAAGTTCCCACCTTAGGTCCCTTCAGATTTTTTTGAAAATTGGCCAAGGCTAGCTGCAGCTTGAAATACATATTGTATCATAGCCATTTACGGCAGTTTAGGCAATGCCAAATATGGGAAAGAAAATTGGAGCCAGTGTTGTTAATGTAAAAAAAAACATTTCATGGTCACTTTTTGTTGCTTATATTTTTCCTTCCATTACCTTTGCCAACAAATGACACAAAGCACTCAGCAGAAAGTGAAATCATTTTGGTGGAATTATTTTTCCTTCTTTTTTTCCAGCAATTAAAGAGAGTAGTACTTAACAAACATTAACCAAATACCACGCCAAAAATAATTTATACTACTATAACCCCTGTGCCTTAATATAAAGAATAATACTTGCATTGGTGTATTCTGATGCACCAATTCCAAACAAAGCTTTTCCATGGGATTGTTAGACTAAGTATCAGGTATTAAGTTCCCATCAAAGGCCTGCATTATGTGGTTTCTCAGTCTAAACTCTTCTAAGTACCTGTTCCTGTCCAAAGAGGCAATAAGCTATACAAACACAGACACACCTACCCTTCTCTACAGTAGCTTTTATAGATAACATATAAGTCTAGACATACAGACCTTCCCAGGCAAGAGGTAGGACACATGAAAATAATCACACAAACCAGATCTGTTCTCCTGCAGCTCATCATTATAGCTACCCTTACTATGATCTTTAAATGACCAAAAAGCCAAATAACTTGTTAGAGCATCACTCAGGAGATCATAGAATCATAGAGCATAGAATCATTTAGGTTGATTGACCTGACAGTGCTGACTCTTCCTTGTGTCCAAAAAGAGACTTGTAAAAGCACAGACTGATGTTTCTTTTCACTGCACTCCAAGAAAAAGCAGAGAACCACCTTCTACCATCTCGCAGTTGTATTACACAAATGGGTTAGTTTGTGATAGCATTTGAGGATGTGAGCAGAGCCAAATGGTGGTCACAACAGTACCAGAAAGTGCTAAGTGACTTAATTATTTTCCAGCTGAAAAAACAACTGCCAGTAATGGGCAGGTTCCCATACTTTACATGTAGCAAGCAGCCTGGCCATCTGTCATTAAAATAATGTAATTCTATCTAAAATAACAGAAAAAGTGAAAAAGGGGAACAATGTGTAGGGGCTTTGTAGGGACTGATATTTGTGGGGGTGGAAAACTGGATATGTGCAACATGGGAAATTGAGTTACAGCAAGCCTCAGGTAATATTTAAAACATTCATTTCATAAGAAATGGGTTATCTTGCTCTGGAATTTTTTTCTTCAACTCTCATTCCTTTGGAGTGGTTTTGTAACTATATAACTGCTGGAGGAATATAGAAAAATAGTGATATGTACTGGTATGGACTGCAGGAAGTCCAACCCCCTACCCAAGGCAGGCTCAGCTGTGGGGTCAGACATGGTTGCTCAGGGCTATATGTGGCCAGGGCTTGAAATACCCCCATGACTGAGAAGGCAGAGCCTCTTCAGGCAGTGTGTCCCAGTACTTAGTTATTCTGCCATGTAAATTTCCCATCCCTGCTTTATCTAGCTGGAAACTCTCTTGTTTCCATTTATGGCCACTGTGGTGAAAAGTCTGGCCCCTGGTAAACTCCTTGTAACTAGAGTGGGTGTCTTACCACCACCCTTCTCCATTCCAGTTCTTGCTGCCTCTCCTCACAGTATCTTTTGAAGCCTTGCTCATGGACATCCAGGCCAACAACACTTATTGCCCTTCCTTCATCCACAAATCCAGTAATTTTATCACAGATGACGATCCAGCAGGTTAGGCATCATTTAGTCTTAGTTAATCCTTGCTGACTCTTCCCAGTCCCTAACTTCTCCCTGTTGTCCTTGTACGTGCCCAGGAGCTCTTGCTCCACCCGTGATTTTCCCAGGGTCCAAAAACGAAGCCTTTACATTCACTGGATTGTATCATTTGCCCTTCTCTGAAGACAGGTGCAACAGTTGCTTTGCTTTGGTCACTGGGGGTCTTCTCCAGTCTCCATGGTCTGCCAGAACGGAGTAAGAGCAGACTTGTGAGGACACCAGATAGCTTCTCAGTGCCCTTGCATGCAGCCCAACTGGCCACAGGGGCATGGGTAGGCTGAGGGCTCACTTGAAAGCCACCAAGTACCTCAGCCTCTGTCATTAAACCACTGCCCCACATCCAGCAACTGATCCAAATATGCTGTTTATCCTCCACCGGCCGAGAGAAATTGGTGACTAATGCTGAACCACTAAGTATGGCATCTCAGACAGAGCTATGTGAAATATTCTGATATGTTGTCATTCTGCTCCACTGTGACTGTCACTTTCCAGTGTTTTCTGCTCTTAGTACACTTCTAATTTTTTGAGACTGTTGAGTCCATGCCGTTCATCTACAGATGCTGAAAAGTAGCCTTGTGGAGGATTTTCCTTCTCATTTAAAAATTTCCACGTGGCTATTTTCAATGCTAGAAAGATACTTAGTTGGTAGAAACTTTTCATAATTTCATGCAAGTGAACTGAAGTACACAGATTACACAGTTGAGCTGCCATTCTGGCAGATTCAATGTTTTCTGAGTATTCTTCAGGCTACTAGTAAAATTCAGTCCTCAAAGGTCAAGAGGGGTGAAAGCCTACTATATTCACTGCAGATTTTGATACATGCATAGGTAACAGAACATGGCTTCAAAAACACACAAAACCCTAGTGATATATAGGTCAATACTGTTTTAGTATTGACTTGTGTGAGCTTTGGGGTTTTCGGGACTACATCCCAACAAAGACAGATCAGAGACATTTGTGAATGACTGCTTTTCCCCAGAGTATTTATTCTAAGAACTCTGACTGAAACTGAACTTGACAGTTGCAACTAAGAGTTCATTCGAAAGAAAACTCTGGACCTCTTGAACTATCCTCTGCCTAATAAATAACAACCATGCAAAAGCAGTTATATTTAAGAGGGTTTGCAAGTCTAAACTTACTAAAAAATTAAGCTAAGTAAGAGCTACCAAATTGAGAAACAAGTAATTAACTCATTAGATCACACTTTCTCTTCAGTAATTTCTCCCCTTCCACATAGGTATTGAAGCCTAGAGCTATGCTGAAATATAGAAGAAATTATTCTTTTCATCCTTTCCCTAAGTAAATAAGTAAATGAACATGCATCTAAGTAAGACAAAAGTGCAGAAGGTGATTGTACTCAATTTAAAACATTTAGGTTTGATAGCTTTTTATGAAAAGTCCTATAAAACCCAAGAAATATGCTTTAAGTGTTGTGTTAAAACAGTGAGAACTATTTTAAACAATGGAATGTAACGTATATCCATGACTCAAATTTCTATTTTAATCCTGAATGTCAGCCCATTACTCTTACGCTTAAATAAATGTAGCAGAATTGTACATGTGATGTACGTAGAAGCTCTTATTTTGAATTATAATTCAAAAAAGAAAAAAGTGTGTGCTTGCAAATCTTACTGATTAGGAAGTACCTAGAAAGATTTCAACTACTGAGAGAAACCTAATCTGTATTTTCCATGTGTATCTGAAAATATAGTCATTATATAATTTTGGAGAGATATTCAGACTCAGCATAGATTGCAGAATAAAGCAGATAACCTACGACAAGATTCTCTTGCCTATATACATAATTAAAGATGACTTGCACCATATTTTCAATCTAGATAACGAGCCCTAGTGGGTGGGAAGCCAGGGCCAGGGAAAAAGGCCTTCAGGACTGAAGCAATTAAGTACCCTTGTCCTGAGCAGGATCTGTAACCTCATCCAAAAATAGTTTTACTGAAACTTCACTTCTCTTTGTACCTTAGCCACCTGAAGTTATGTTTGGCAAGGTCTGTTTCTTTCAAATGTGCCTTCTCTTCCCAGTAAATCATGTCAGGAAAAGAAAAGGAGGCAGAAGGCTATGAACCGTGGAGGCAAGTGTGGAAAAATTCTTGTTTGCTAAGGAAGGAGAAATCTCCATGAGACTGGAGATACTGAGGAATAGACTTTAATTTTCTCTGTGATCTCAGTTGCAGTGGGTAAGCAGGCAGAAAAGGTTAAAAAGCAGCAAAGGCAAAATGCTTTGACTAGTTCCTGAGAAAACAAACAAACAAACTACAAAGTTTCTCTCTGGACTCTCTGATTTTGATCATGTGAAGAGAACAGGAGTGCTTCAAAGGTCAGTTGCCCTTGGGAGCAAACGTGGGAGCAGGGCCATTATCTCAGTTACTAAACATCCTGTTTGCTGAGGTTCCTGGCGTGGCAGCTACTCAAATAATATATATAGGGGGGAGGGAGGGAACAAAGGAGAGAAAACTATGCATGGTGCGTCTTGCAGAAGTCCTTAAAGAAGATGTACATGAGTTGAATAGTCTGGTTGTGTGCTTTTTCTGACCTACTTGTTTAATTGCTGTCTGATTGTTTTTAAGGACTTATGTATCTCACAGGCAACAGTTGCAGGGAGGTATGGTGCCACACACAGAGAAGAAAGAATAAATGTTTTTGGTCTTGCTGCTCCAAAGTAGGCTCACCTGGGTTTGCTCTGGTGTAAAAGCAAAATCCCTCATGCTCTTTGGGGCCACTGTAGCAATAGGAATTTAATACAACAGGATGCAATATTTACAAGCGTGTCAAACATTGTTTCTTAAGAGCATCTCCTTGCTCTGCATCCCCAGCACAGACATGCCATGTGGGTAGCTAACACAGCACTGCCAGATCCAGAATAAATTAACCCACTGAGTTCATTTGCACTCAAGAGCCCCATGCTGGCAGGAGGGAGCCTGGCCTGGCCAGTCAGAGCAGGTATGTTAACAATAGGTTTGCTGATTTTTGCAGAAGGACCTACCGCTCGAACTTGAAAAGGCCCAAAGGGTGGCTGGGATTAACGAAAAGTTAAGGATGACAGCATTTCCACTCCTGCTTGTAGAGAAGGTATTACAACATCATCCTAGTAACCTAGTGGTTCAAAAAGGTAATTAAGGTTTAACTACTCGGTGCAAGCAATGTGCTTAATTAACGTCACTCTGCTATTAAACAGGATTATGAGCATTACCCACAGACAGGTGATGTGAACTCTTCCAGTACATTTTTCATACTAAATTTATTTCATATCAACACTGGGAAATCTCTCTTTTCAGCATCACTAATAGTAGTTCACACAGCTAGTGGCAAAATATACTGAAGACTCACCCATAACCGTTGATGCTAAGCCACAGCTTTCACTTTCCTTATCACATACCAGTTGGTAAAATATACTTTGAAGCCATACAACCACTTCTGCTCCCCACCCACACATGTAGCAAAGCCAGGTTGGTGGAAAGGAAGAAAAAGGAGTTTGATGTGACAAAGTAATTTCATTAAAGTTACTGGAGAGTTTAGTAACTAAAGATTTTTTTCTAAAGGATTTGTGAAATACTGCTTGTTTAAATGAGAGAATGAAAGTAGGGTTAAGCCTCTGAAAAATAAGAAAAAATATGACAATAGGTAGGATTAATATGATTTCATGGTACAGAATAAAAAATTACTTGTATGTGACTATATCTTCCAGGAGGAAGAGTTCCCAAATCCAGAGGAAATTATTTTGCAAAAGTATAATTAGACCAGTATCTGTCAGAAAAAGATCCAGCATACCATCTTTGAGTATGCAGCATGGATTTTAACAGGTGACATCTGCTCAGGGCTTATCCTGGCAGGTTTTTCTTAGCTGATTTTTTTTCAGTATCATTTTTAATTCCCACACAACTTAAGTTTTGGGGAGAAAAAAAAAAATATTTTAAAATACATTGATTTGGCTTCAAGGATTTGGCCATGTTATAAACTTTTTTCTTGTCGAGGCCTATTATAGCTACAGAAGACAGAAAAACTACAACCAATGCTGGTAGATCCTAGAAGAATCCAACAATGTGTAAGACTCCAACAGCAAAGCTCAGTTTCACAGCCACAGAATTCAAATGAAGGCACTGAGAAAAATATTTCCCTGCCTGAAGGGAAAAGGAAAGGTATTATGAAGTAAGGCAAGGCAAGGCAAACAATGGAGACCATAATGCAAATACAAAGGATCTGTGTGAGGTTATTGGCTGACCCACAAAAGAAGAAAAAACTCCAAGCTGTTATTTGTATCCACAGAGTAAGAAACTGACTCATTGCAATTATAAAATAGGAAAAATTTCAGGATATATATGAGGAATATAACTTGAAAATACATTAGAGGATTCTTGAAAACTGAGAAAGAATATCTGTAATAAGTTGAGTGATGTGATTTGGAATAAAGACCATAGCCTAAAGGATATTTCTTTTTTATGTCTGCTGTTTAAGGCACCTGGAAGGCTCCTTGCCTGTCAATAGCAGGTTATTTTTAATTTATCATACTGCAGTCTAAGGCATTAAAGGCACAATTAAGGAAACTGCTGTATTGGAAAGAAGGGAATTTGAAAACTATGGAAACTGGTCTACAAGATCATTGAAATGTGAAACTGAGAATGAATGTTGTTGCTAAAAGGAAGTGGGGAGCCATTTTACATAACACAACTTCCCATGTTTTCATTGACTGAAGAAGTGCTTACGATAATAGTATTTGGTTTACATATTCTATAAGTGGCTAAGCAAAAATCCACCACTAAAAGTTTCAAGATTAAAAGAAGATATAAATTAAGACAGTGAAATACTACAACAGAATTAAATAATGTTTTTTATTTCTAATGACTGCCGTAATCATTCTGACCTAGCAATAGCACTGAATCTGGAGGAAGGACTTACAATCTCCTTATCAATACAAAATAAGTATGTTGGAGTAGATGGCCTCCTCTTTCATTTTTATCTTCTAATGCATTCATATTATAACCCAGGTCAATTTTAAATTGTCAGGCCACTTGAAAACGCACCAAGTAACAGTGATCTGGCTCATGACCTTAATTATAACTGCCGTGTTCACCTTGAAAGTTTCCTGTCATTTTCTGTTGTGCCAGATAGAAGCAGTGAGATAGTCAAACACGTGCTTCCTGTCAAACAAACCTAAAGCAGGAAGGAGATGAAAGACAAGTGTTAGGTTTCTGTGATCAAATCAGACTTTGAGCCTAAAGGTTCTCAGCCTGGTGACTCTTAGTGATACAGGATATTTGGTTACCACAATTACTATCAGTTAAGCAAGCAAATTGTAATTACTAGGGCTGCTCAAAACGTATATGTGTAAGTGGAGTCTGAACTAATCAGAGCCCTCGATGCACCGAACCCTTTGGGAAAATCCTGCTAGGGAAAATGGAAAGGCAAGTTAGGGAATTTTGAATAGCATACATGTTACTTCAGCAACAGTTTCACTGGCTATGCACCACCACAGCTCTGATTTTAACTGCTTTATCCTCTGTCCAATTTCCAAGGTCAACCCTGTTGCAGGTCATCTGTGTTGCCTTCTTCCATAGAGGGAACCTGAAGGTGATGAGGGTGAACCAGCAGTTTTCTTGTATTAGAGCACCACTACATTTTGAGTTAATGTTGATGTTATCATTCAGGTTTTAATTTTTGGCCTGTCCTAACAAGAGCCCACCATCTTCAGCACGGCATTAACATCAGCTTGTTACCACAGTATCAGTTAAGCATTTCTTTCATGTTCAGTCAAGCTAGTACTAGACTTTTATTCTAGTCCTCTAAACATCTAGTATAAAACTGAGACATTATGAAGAAATGCTGATGTCAGTAAGGGATGTAATCTCAGTTTAATTTGAGTTTTGTTGGTGCCACAAAGTTATTTAATTCTAGGACAATGATTATTTTTAGCTAAGTGTCTTGGTACATCCACTAAAATACTAATGTGAGTTAGATTGCTTTCTCTAGCCATTAGAGCTGGCAATGGTGTCTTTTCTGTGTGCATAGTTGCAGTACCTTTAATTAATCTATTCATTTCATTAGGCACCTTCGGTACTTGTTAACAGATTTAAGAGTTATTTTTGATGAAACACCTTTGTTTCTTATGGAGAATGTATGCTAAACAGCAATGTTCTCCTATTTTTCCTTCAGTGTGGACCAGAATAGACAGTAAGCATGCCCAGAATCTCTCTTGATTCTATCCAAACAGTAACATTTGGGCACTCAGTCGAGTAGCATCTTCATTATCTGCAATAGCAGCATCATCAACAACAGAGATATAGACATCCGTTGCGTTACACAGATAATTAAGAACAAAACAGGCTGGAATAGGTAAGTAAAGGGGTTGATGCTCCAGCTGCCCAGATTTCAAGCAATTGAGTCAACAGTGCATCCTGTGCAGGGAACTTCATTAGTGCTTTTTCAGTCTATATAAAACTAACAATTCACGTAGCTTGTCTTTATGTGGAAATTCTTAAAATCAAACCCCTACTTTTCTTCTACAGTAGATCATGACTTTCTGGAATTCCCCAAAACTATATGCAGTGAAGCTACACCTTGTTGCAGCTTGCGGTAGAGCACAACTGTCTGTAAGAGCATTCTTGTAGAAAAGCCAAAGGGTGGGGAAGAGAGGGTATTTCCCTCCACTGCCTCAGCTCATAGCCTTTAATTACCTGATTATGCATCATGTGAGTCTCTGAAGGCTCCCTAAACAGCTTGCAGGTGGTTTTAAAGGCAGGGGTTGGTAAGAATAGGACCTATTTCAGACTAAGTTTCTTGCCTCCCTAGCTGTTTGCATGTAAGCAGTTTGTTATGTTAATGTCTCAGTTATGGGGGGAAACCTTAGGAGAGACTTCAAGACAAGCTACATTTGTAAGAAATACCTGCTGCCATTACAGTCACAGTCCAAGAAACAATGAATATAGTCTATTTTGCCATTTTTTAACGCCTGTAATGAATTCCCCTGTCATCTCAGGAGCAAGATGAGACACCGTGCAGCAACTACACGTGACAAACCTGAAGTGATATGGAAAGAAGCATTATCCTTCACAGCGTCCTGTTCTCTCATCACCATGCTTCTGTGCCACACTGCAGCACCTAAACTAAGCAGGGACCTAACCCGGAAAAAAACTCATCCAGATTTCCTCCTTTTCTTTCCACCAAAAGAAGCAAATAAATCAGCTGCACCAGCACAACATAAATAACTTTGCCATATGAATGAATGAATGACCACACAGAAGAAAGGTAGCACTTGGCTGTGCTACCTGCAGCTTCAGTTATGAATGGCAACCTACAGTAAAAACATTTTAAGTCTTCATCATTAGGATTTTTTGGTAGTGCTTTTTGAAGGACTTCAACTGTAGGAAGAGGCAATATCATTTAGAAAAATAACTTTATTTTTTGCATACTCAATGTAAAGTAATCTGGAATGCAAGTTGAGCTTGACAGAAAGCAGAAACCAGCAGTTCCATCAGTGACATTTAGACACTACTGCAGTTCCTTGAAATTTTTGATAAACTCAAATCATTTTGGACCCAAAAGCAAGACTCTTGACACAGTAAGAAGTGTAAAATTACAAATCTAACTCTCATCAGGCACAAAACTGAAGTTTCCCTGAGAAGATGTAGTTAAAGGCTAGTATATAAATTTTATATCACATTATCAGGGGAGCTTAAGAGTACAAAAGCAAGATTTGGCTACCAAATTTAAACACAAGTCCTTAAGGCTCCATGCTGAAGATGAAATTATCAGAAGGATTAAGAATTACACGTTACAGAACTAGAGCTATCAGATTTAAGTTAAATGATGACAGGTGGCTTTGGTATATTCCCTTTTGTATAGTTTTCAGATCAATTCTAATGTTATTTTCCTGAGATCTTTCAGTACTCAGTACATTAAGTCTGTGCAGTCCAGGTGCTTTTTTTCTTTTTTTTTGTTTTTCCTCCCTTCTTCATCTTTCTCTTCCAGCTAGGATTATGTTGATGGAGGCGGGGGATGGGGGGGGCACAAAAAAAAACAAAAAAAACAAAAAAAACCCCCACAAAACAAACAAACAAAAAAAAAAAAACCCAAGAGGAATAACCATGAATAACGCATTTTCCAGGCGTCAAAACAAATAGTTTAGCCAAACCATATAATTAACTACACCCTTTAGAAAATAAATATTCCAAATACTTCGCCTTCCAAACATTGCTGTCTTCAACTTTGTACCCGAAGTTCCAGGCCTCAGTGTGCAACACAAGGAATCCCCATATTCACTTGATACATGTCTTCTCTCCCCCTTGTCCATGGACAAGGCCGGGAGGGTGTCATCATCACCGTACCAACATGGTGAGAATTATTATACCCATAATCAACACCACCACCATGTTAAAGTACATAGCTATGCAATATTTGTACTTATGTTTCATAAAAGGAGCATGAAGCATTTCAGTTCTTTCGCAGATACAAAGCTTTGTGTCGCAAATACTCTTCCAAGCACTTCACTGCAAAAGGGTCAACATCAGTGTCAAATTTATTAGCGAAGAAGTGGTGGTTCCGTAGCATCCAGTTCAGGTCGCCTACCCCAAAAACACAGACGGAGCGAACGTGAACTCCACTGCATGGTGGGTAGGGTGCACCTTTCAATACGTCACCTTCAAAGTACTGCCACTTGACAAACCTGGCCAGTGCATTCATGTCGGAAACGTCGTACTTGACACTAGAAGAAACTGCACCTGGCACTTCAGGGATTCTCTGAATTGTTGCCCACAGGTACTCATCGGGGCTGTACGTGTCTTTTGCCCACTCAATGAACTTAAGTATTTTGCTGCTTTCTAATACGTATTCCACAAATCTTCTACTAACTACAAAATAGGCACTACCAGAAAAAATTGGGGTACTGAGAGGTGGTAGTTCTTTGTCTACGCCTGTGTTCTTTATTTTGCCATCAATAACCTCATGGTGTTTTTTCCACCTTACTTCTTTATAAGTGGGCATTTTTTCTGTTTCTAGGCTGTTTTCACCTTTAAGGGCTTTTAATTTCTCTACTATTTCCTGGTTGGTCTTTATAGGAAAGTCCATGCCACAGAGGTTTATTAGGTATTTCCAGTTTGAACTTCTTCTGTAGAGATCTTTCATGCAGTTAATGTCTGCCTGCACTCTGCTCCATGAAGCATATACAACACTCTCTAGCTGGCTGGAAATAAAGACATTATCAAAACATGAGACTATTCCCTTCACAGCAGTAAAAAAAGATTCTGGAGACTTTTTGTCAACATGAATGCAGTAAAAATTCTGAGGGGCATAGATTGATCTTAGAAGTCGATCAAGCATCTCAATTTTGTGATAAACCACTATTGAGTAAGCAATTGGAAATTCTGCTTCTTCGGTGCTGAGAGGTTCCATAATGTATTTCCTAGTCTTGGTGAAGGAGGCACAGTCTGCTGTCATATTAATATAATCATTTGTGGTTAGTCTGTGGCGTTTCTTAAATGACACTAGCAACATCTCAAGCTTTACTTTTCGAATTTCTTCTATATCCCCTTCTATAATCTTGCTGCAGTTAACATTGCCAATAGGATCTTCTTTTGTCAGCTCTAGATGTGTCTGATTTAAGAAGTCTTGTTTCTGGTTAACTTTTAAAACTGAAATTATTACCAAAATAAGAGTTAGACACAAGAAAAGCCTGAAGCACGAGTTGTGGCAAAACCGTAATTTCCTCTTCAGCATTTCAAATATCAAGTAGCTTTGCAGGGCTAAAAAAAATGCCCTCCACTCTGCTCATATCAGCTTCAAGAACTTCAGAAAAAATGGTTTGTGCTCCTCAGGAATTTGTTGAGTTTGTCAGAGAGGTGAACAGAAAAATCCTAAAATAAAATGAGATATGACTGTCACTTAAAAGCCAAAAAGGTTTATTTTTAAAAAGTTAGTAATTATGTTGTTCTTTTGTAACAGTAAAAAGGTGACTAGTTCAGACAAAAATATTCTGATGAAAATTAAAACTTAATTATTAAAATTATTTTATTTTTATAGAAAAAGATTGGGAGAGGCAGATAGCCTTCATGAGACAATATTTCTGTAGTACAAAGACTGCAAACCAAACTTCAGTAAGAAAACAGAGCTGATTCAGCAGCAGCTGACAAAAGAAAAGCCAGTAAGTCACATACATTACTGAGGAGCAAGTATTTGATGTGAATTCACTCTTCAGATTTTGACAAGAATGTTTTATGCTCACTTCAGCAGTGACATAGATTTAATTATAATTATAACTTACCACTCACTTCCTGGATGTTAGTCATGCTTTAGCTTCTCACCAGGAAAGCAGTCCCTGAAGCCTTTTAAGATTTTGGTGTGATCTCTTCA
>VZTM01023883.1:0-23490 GCA_013400555.1 Jacana jacana | reverse complement strand
CCATTCTGAGAAGGTAATAAAACATTATTCCTTTGCTCTACTTCCACGCAGAAAGACCTTTCACATGTACCTGATGTCATTCCATAACAGATTAGTAAAATTCAGCATCTTCCTACCTTTGAATGCAACTTACATTATGATAACAAGGGGTGGATCATATATGTGTTTTGCTGTTTTTAATGTTTTTGTAGGTTCAATGATCTCTTTATTTAACAACAACAAAAAGATAACAGAAAGGGGAAAAAAGCTACTTGTTCTCAAGTTATATGCAAGACATTTTTCATTGTTCATTGTTATTACTATTAAAAATATGCACCATATTTCTTTTACATTACAGTCTGGCCAGTGGGGACTTCTAGCCACCAGATATCATCAACAACATTACCAAGAAACTGAAGAGTGCTCTATTATCCAATTTCTGTTCCAAGTTTTTTGTTTAATACCCCATTATTACAAGCTATAGGGTTTCTACAATTCTTTGACAGAAGAGAGCCACCTTACTACCTGTTTGGCACTAGTGCTACCAGTACAGGTATATCATGTCCACTTTGTATGTCTACAATTTAAAAATGATATCAATACATTGAAGAGAATTCAAAGAATGACTGCAAGAGCATAATCTGTGCTTAGACAAATCAAGACAAAAATTATGGTGCAAACTGATCACAACTTTAAAGAACCTTCACAAGCAACAAAAAATTCTTCTGTCCAAAAAACATTAAGATTCAATAATTGGAAGTCAGAAGTGTTAAATAGTGTGGCCACCTTAACCAGAGTTGGGATTGATAATTAAAAATCTGGCTGTGATCAAGTAAGAATTGTTATTTTCCTTTTTAACAAAATCTGCTTCAAAAAGCCCCCAAAATCCTAAAAGTGTCCATCGTATTCCACCTGCCAAGAAGATGTGTAAGGTAGCACAGCTCCCCTATGGGAAACAACACTGTAATTTTCTGATCAGTGTAATTACACAGAACAGGGTGATCAAACTGAGAACATTGACTATGTAAAGAATAGCTGTAATAAAGTGATTTTAATGAACCATAAAGAATGACGAATTTTGTGATCTTTTTCTTGACCAAGAAATGCCAAAATAATTGAAAATTAGAGAAAATAGTTCAGAATTGAAGGTATTGTCAATACTGAGAATTACTGGCACTGTGCCTTAAAAATATTAATAAAGTATACACATGCAT
This sequence comes from Jacana jacana, assembly GCA_013400555.1. Classification (NCBI taxonomy): domain Eukaryota; kingdom Metazoa; phylum Chordata; class Aves; order Charadriiformes; family Jacanidae; genus Jacana; species Jacana jacana. The sequence continues at coordinate 22,297 of VZTM01023883.1, read as the reverse complement.
AATAATGAAGGGAGGGATTTAATCCAAACCTTTTCTTCCTTCATAAACCTGGTCATTGTTATTCCCTCAGTTACTTCTGCCTCTGATTTTGCATGGGATTTGGAAGAAATGTGAAGGTGCACTTTTAAGTGAAGCTATTTTCATAGCGGAATAGGCTGTATGCTTAAAATTACAGCAACTTATCTTCCAGTAGCAGCAGCAGATAAGCACTTCCCAAAGCAAAAACAGACATGCCTTCCATTTCCTGCAAGACCTACATAATCAGGCAGCAGTATCACACAGAGAACAAGAAAAATAGGCTCTTTCATACATAAATTTCTTTTTTTAAAAAAGTGACAAAAATATGATCTGAAGTTAAAACCACAGCTGAATTCTGACTTTTTTAAGATTAGCTGGCCTTCCCATAATTAGATGTGGTGTTGGGAGATCTGGTGTAGAGTAGAACTTTGTAGAGTAGGGCTGATGGTCGGACTTGATCCCAAGGGTCTCTTCCAACCAAAATGATTCTATGAGTCTATGTCTTTACAAGATCAAATATGATGTTTCTGAAGGATCTTTGCATCACTCAGTGGACTCAATAGTTTTAGTTATCTAAAAAAATAGCTGGTTTTATTCTCCAATGTATGTAGTCCAGGCCTTACTAAGTGAATGCTATACCTTTTGTACTAAAAGTTTATTTTCCCAGCCGACTTTTCTGTCAACCTTTCATGTCTAAACCTTTGAAAGATTTTAGCAACTCAGTTCCAATTAACTACAATTGAATGCAAAACCTACAGCCAAAGGATAATTTCACGAGTATCCATCAGTTCACTATTAGCTATCATTTTGAAAGTTATTCAACAGATTATAAGATCAAATAGATCTATAATTGTGTAGGACAAATTGTACCTGACTAATCCATTTTTTTTCTGCAAAGAAGTAACTGGTGGTGTGGGTAAGTGGTGAGCACTGGGTGTTGCATACCTTTACTTAACGACTTCGACATGGCCTCCAAAGATCCTCATAGACTAATCAGTGAGATACAGACTGGATAAGTGGTTAACAAGGCGGATAGAAAATCAGCTGGATTGTCGGGCTCATAGCCTGGTGATCAGCAGCATCAAGTCCAATGGGTAGCAGTTTACTACCAATAATCCTCAGAGGCTGACACTGTAGCTGATATTATTCAGTGTCATTATTAATGATCTGAATGATGGGATAGACATCACTCTCAGCAAGTTTGAAGATTCTGTGAAATTTGAGGAAGAGATGCATTTGGAGGAAGGAGTGTGCCTCTGATGGGAAAAAAAAAAAGGGGGGAAGGGGAAGCAGGGGGAGGAATTAAAAAAGAAACACAAAAGGAAGGCCAACTGCATCCTGGGCTATATTATCAAGAGCATAAAACCAGAAGAGAAGCAGTTACTTCTCTCTATGCTGCTCTTGTGAGACCACTGCTGGAGTACTGTGCCTAATTTTGGGCTCCCCATTATAAGACAGAAAAGCTGAAGATAGTCCAACCAAACCACCAAGAAGGCTGGGGCTGGAACATACTATGTAAGTGGAGAAGATGAAATAACTGGGTTTTTTCAGCTGAAAAGAAGGCTTGGGGGGTTTCTTGATGTTCTCAAGAACTATCTAATCGTAGGCTGCATCAAGCTGCATCCTGGGCTGCATCAAAAGAAGCATGGCCAGCAGTTCGCAGGAGGTGATTCTATCCCTCTACTTTGCACTCATGAGACCCCACCTGGAGTACTGTATCCAGCTTTGGAGTCCTCAGCACAGGAAGGACATGGACCTGTTGGAAAAGGTCCAGTGGAGGGCCACAAAGATGATCAGAAGGCTGGAATACCTTTCCTAGACAGGTTGAGAGAGTTGGGGTTGTTCAGCCTAGAGAAGAGAAGGCTCCAGGGAGACCTTATAGCAGCCTTCCAGTATCTGAAGGGAGCCTACAGGAGAGCTGGAGAGGGACTCTTTGTCAGGGAGTGTAGTGACAGGAGAAGGGGTAACAGCTTTAAATTAGAAGAGGGGAGATTTAGATTAGATAGTACAAATTCTTTACTGTGAGGGTGGTGAGACACTGGAACAGGCTTCCCTAAGAAATTGTGGAAGCCCCATCCCTGGGAATGTTCAAGGCCAGGCTGGATGGGGCTTTGAGCAACGTGGACTAGTGGGAGGTGTTCCTGCCCATGGCAGGGGGGTTGGACCCTTGAGGTCCCTTGCAACTCTAATGATTCTATGATTCTAAGCTGTGAGAAGATGGAGACAACAGTCTTTTCAGAAGTGGAAAAGCAGGAAAAATGATAGGCAACGGGGAAAAGCTGTAGCACAAAAAATTCTGACTTGTTAATATGGAAAAGATTTTACCCAAACACTGGAGCAGGTGCCCAGAGAGGTTGTGGAATCCCCATCACTTGAAACTGCAGATTTGAGCAGGAGGTTGTGTGAAATGACTACTGGGAGAGCCCTTCAACCTGCATGACTCACTTATATAAATATCTTTACTAGCTGGAAAAGAAGGTGACTGCATAGAATTACAATTGTTTCATTTCAGTATTTTTAAGAGCGTTTTTCAGAAAGTGCTGGACATCAGTAATTTTAACTTCTATTTACAGCAACACGCAAAACTGAACTGAAAAAAGAATGTATAAGATTTCTGTATAATTTATCTCATTACTATAGTTATACAAGCTTGAAGCCAACATTCAGGGTAGGTCATTCAGAAATTATTTATGTATTTTTCCATTTGTCCTTTCCTGCTTTTGCAAACACAATCAACATAATTCCCTGAAAAAATAATTTTTTATCCTATTAATAAAGAGCATAACTTTGAAATATGTGCTGAAAATTGTACAGATATCAACAAGGGAGGGTACCGGTTGCTTTGAAGATCAGTTATCCCTGACTAAAGAAATTAATCTCTGTGTCTTATGATTTTATGAATTCATTCAGACTCTGATTTCTAAATCAAACCAAAACCTCAGAAATTAGGACACTTAAGTTTGTTAAAAAAGGCATCACCTAAAGCAAAAATTAAAATACACAGATTCCAGTTCATCTCAGTATTCCAATTGGGAAGAAACAAAAGCAAAATCCCTCAAAATTTCAGCATTAGCGTAAAAGCAAGATGAAGATGAGACACACTATTCAAACCATCTATTACTTTTAAGTAGCAAGTCATTGTGTTGAAATCTGACTAAAGTGTGAATTCAAAAAGCTAAAGAAAAGCCAATAAAAAACCCCAAATTCTTAATAATGAAGAACTTTATTTACATATGTGCTATTAGTTCTTCATTTTTCCTTTCTTCCATTATTTAAAATGCAAAAGTATCTATTTTCTACTTAAATTAGCTTCCAACTTGTTAATTATATTTTCAACTTTTTTTTCTTCTACTAAAAAGTTTCACTCTTGCAGAAACAAATTTCACAAATTTCATCTCTGCTGAAGAAAGGCGTAGGATAATATTAGCATCTGCAAGGAAAGTAAACCTACATTGTAATTTATAAAAAGCAAATCATGTAATACATACACAAATATAATAAGACATCAAAAGACATTAAAATTTACATAATTTAAACCTTTAATTCCCAGCCAGATTTGTGCATTTCTAAATTGTTTCACATAAAAATCCCATCTAAAAAGGGATGGAAGTGCTAAACGGAACTAGTTAGAAATTTTCCCTTGTGTGAACAAAAAGAAGATCCAATCTCTTTGAATACTGAGCTCATTCCTGTAGAAAAAAAAATGTTTGAAATAAGTGTAAAAAAAATTAAGTCTCTATAATTTTAGCTCCATATGCTAGAAAAAGCATACCAAAAAACCCTTTAATTTTTTTCAATTATTTCACTTTGATGAGATCAGAACTATAAATACAGAGAAAACACACTGACAGATGACTGCTGCTCTACTTTTATCAATGCACTTGATTTCTACAAATTATTAAGTAAAAATCAGAAATTTGCTATACAAGAATCAGAAGGTGCTTCTGATTTCTTTGCAGGCTGGAAAAACATGAAATAGGTTGTTTTTCACCCTAATTTTTCAATTTTCTAAGGACTATAAAGCTACCGCCCTCTGAACTGAGGAAAGGTGAAAATAATTTCTATCTACATTTGTGTATTTTTGACTGTCATTTTCTAAAGTGGCACATAAGGCATTCCAAACTACAATGGTGTTACAAGAGCAAAATGTATAAAAAATAAATTATGCACTAGTTTCAATAGCCTAATTTCTCAAATTTTGTTCTACAAAAGCTCTACATGTTTTAAAACTACTTCTATACAAATCAAGTGATTCTAATAAGGACGTAAGTGCTTAAATTATCTTAATTTAAATCATTTCTTCCTGCTATCCTCCTCTGTAAGTTCAAAAGAATGAAGCAGCAGCAGAAAATGCAGAAACTTAATTTTTTTTAACTCATGGGAAAGATGTCCCCTAGTATGATGGTAGGAAGAATTCCCAGTTACTGAATCAATCTCTCCACTCCAGCAAACCAAAAATTCCCTCTAAAACTGTGTCTTGGAACAGGACAAAAGTGTTCTTTGATATAACTCTAATTGCTCCAATTAAAATGTCTAAATCTTTCTCTGAGCCTGGAGCAGAAAAGGGTAAGAATTTTAACACAGGCATGTAAAAAGAAGTGCTTTGCAAAACTTGTCATAGTTAATTAAAATCTAGTCAGATAAGGCAAACAACCTTTCTTTTCACTGGGTGTTGTTCAGCAGAGCTCTGATGGTATGTCTATATGGCACATCCATCCTTTCTCACTAAGCTCCTTGCTGCTGCTCTTTGGCCATCACAGTGTCAAGTTCGATGACCTAAAGCCAAGTGGAGTACACCTATGTTCTAGCCCAGCACGGCTGCTCACTGCTGACAGGCATCCACCCTAAGTGGGGACACAATGAAAGAGGGCTCACTGACATTCAGTGTTAGTTCCTGGAATAATGTGAGCACTGTTCGATTCAAAATAGCTACAAACAGGGACCAGTTCTTGTAATAAGGCCATCCTAGATAACTGTAATACAGTTCACAAACAGGACTTTGTGGTGTTGCCATTTCAACAAACACTGAAGATGAAAAGAAATAATAGCCTTTTCTGCCATAGCCTCTTTCCTTAAGTTCATTGTAAATGAGTGCCCTTATGAATGACCCATTTAAGTGACGCTTTACATACGAAACCACCCTGGTTTTGGTTAAGCACTACATCCCTAACTCCTTAATTCAGTTTTGCACTCAGTTGTATTAAAAATCCATCTTGTTTGAATGGCCCAAAGTATTAAGAGAAACGACAACACTCCCCCACAGACTGTTATTTCCTACCAAACACGGGTCTTGTGACACAAAGTGCAAAGCTACTGTTGGTTCTTTCCTTGTTCCACACCACTGTAACACGCAAACCTCAAAATCAGGACTGGCTCCCAAAGAAAACTTGTAGAGAGAGTCTTCTTTCTGCTTCCCAATAAAAGGCTGTCCCAGACACAGATTCGCAGTTCAGGAAACAACTGTCTAATTTTTTTGTGAATCAAATGGCTGTTTCATACTTTATGAAGATCTATGTTGCCGTTCTGTTACACTGATATTTCAATGAACACATCACCCCACCTTCAACACCTGCTTAGCCTCAAAGTTTGAGCCAAACACTCCCTTTTCCTAGGAGAATGCTATAGCTACAAGATCACAGTTTAACTTGAAGGGAGGCTTGATTTCGACCTCTTGCTGAAGATATTAACAAAAGGCACATACAGCCCATCACAAGTCACCTGCAGGACTTACACATCCTTCATTATAAACATGGGGTAAAACTGCTATGAAGGAAGAAGAACTAGCACTGTTCATGACTCCTACTGCATCTTTTCAGGAAAAGCCAATGGTTATGGCCATGCATAGTATCAGGACTCTCAGTATATGTTATACAGGGCATGTTAGGATTGACAGCTTCATAGGTATATCAAGCAGTTACCAATAAGCCCACTGGCCACTGAAAAGAGATACATTTGGAAATTTGCTCTTATACCCTTGTACATTCTCTTTATCTCTTTGAATTTAAGACATCAGTGTGACCCTGCCTGAGCAGGAAAAATGCAGTGATATGTCAGTATATCCTGGAAACTACAATTAGTATAAGCCAGAGCACTGTTGTGAAGAGAGATGTATTTGGCTTGCAGAGTATGTATATCCAGTAGCAACTCAGAGACAAACAGGTCATCAGATTAACTACTGTTGTGTAGTCTCTGCTGCTATCCCTCATGAAGGAGTAAGAAAATGGGGCAACACTGCCAGAGTTGTTTGGCAAATATCTGAGAATAATACACAATGAGCCATTTATTTTTGTTCCTCTGGGTAGAACCGGTACAGATAGTTTTGTCTTTACCCTTTCTTCTCGGCAGATGAGAAATTTAGCCTAAACTTTTTTCTCCAAAAACTTACAAGAAGGTACCTCTTTAATGACTGTGATGCTAGAAGTGTATCATTTAAGTTCTTTCTTCATAAACATATTCCAAAAGACAGAAAATAATGAAAACAGGTTTGTAATGAGACGGGTTTAACCAAGTTGGTGTAATGATGCTGGACAGTCTTATGAATGACAGTCTGCCCAAAGTACTCCAAGTCTCTAGAACACCTGATGTGGATACCATCACATTGTAAGCTGCCATAAATTGCACTAACATTTGGTGTATCTATTACTCTGTGTAGCTGAGAAAAACCTATTCCTACTCAGTGCACCTAGCGTTTCATGGGTTGTCAAAAAGAGCACAGCAAGCACCACTATCTTTAGAGCTATGTACTGTCACTGCCATCACTGATAATTCTGCAACAGGTGAGTTTGAAACAATGAAGTGGCAATTACTGTAACTTGGGAGCTATTCTGGAAGCTGTAGTCCAGCTGCTGGATTTCATCAAATATTTCTTGCTGGTATGATAATAATTCTCTTTCTGAAAGTTAAGTCCAGAATACCAACAATAATATGAATAATGTTCGCTAATGCTTAAGAAGGGGTATTCAAAATAGCAGCCTTCTTTTTATAAGCTATGAATCTTAAGCTTGTTTTCTAGGGTAGAAGAATGTGATGCAGCCACAGTCATCTGCTGAAGTTAGGACATCCAGATCCATGTCTGTGTTGAGATGTTCAATGAGACATTTACTATTTCATTATTTTGTGTTAATGAGAGACTATCCTCTGTATCAGTGAGTTGACAAATATATCCTATGATGGATAAAGGATCTTTCCTATGGGCTTGTATGGAAAGATTGTTTGAGTTCCCTGGAACTGAGGGCATTTTGGAAAAGCTCAAGAGAGTCAAATTGCTTACAGAGATACTTCTCACCATCTGCAGGACAATCCATTTCATGACCCAGATATGTGAGACTGAGACAGTGCTCTGGGAGATGGCCAATTACACACAATATCTTCTATATGAGGAACCATTAAGCAGCACTGGACTTTTCAGCCTAGAAAAAGGGAGAACTTGGAAGGAATATGACAAACTGAAATTGGGTGGCTCAGAGTCTCAGTAATGATCACCCATTCACCGTGTCTTTCAGTACAAGAACAAGAGGCTGTCAATGAAGCTACTGGGAGACAGGTTCGAACTCAAAAGAAATGAGGCAGGTTCTTTCTACATCAGAGAGCAGGCTCTAGAACTACTTACCAAATGATGCCACATCTGCAAAAGTTTACATGGGCTCAAGAAAATACTGGCCATGTAACTCACAAAAAGTTCAAGAAAACCTTCATCTGTAAATGGTTGGGAAGATGGGACAACATTACAGAAGTATCATGTTTGCCTTGTTCCTACCTTTTCTTGGGTGTCCACATATGGCCATCACATGAAACACAATGCTGGACTAAAGGGATCATTGGCCTTAACCAGTATGGGTATTCCTTGGCTATGATCTTTTCAGAACCCTAACTCTCTAAGAATTTCCTTTCCTTAGGAAATTAGTGCAATCTTTAGAACAATCACAGTAATAGCAACAGCTGAAGAAATCAATGATTTCACATTTCATTTGCAAGGTCAGACTGCTAGCCACTGCACCTGCATTGCCTGTCTAAGAAACTACCTGATGACCTTGAGTCTCAACATCATGCTTCAAATTACATGTAGGCTTCAAAGTTGAAAAATAGAAGGATACCTTTTCGCTTCAAGATGCAGATCCTTATTATTATTCCCAACAAAGATTTTTACCAGAAGTCTAAGACACTTATAACTCAGAAACAGTACTAGTGGATCTGACGTCTCAGAATTTGTTTTAACTAAAATGGTCAAAACTGTTATTAAAGTTTTTCTCAGCTTTTATAATGTGTTGGGACGTGGAGTATAAATGCTGAGCTCCCACACATGTACAAATCCCTTTGAGATACTGATGCTTCCTATAACAGCAGTATTTAAAGAAGAGTTTCACATGCCTTTCCAGATACCGAGAATGCTAGATATAGAACCATCAAGAAAGTAGATGGATTTCCTCAAGGCAGCTCAAAAATTCCATACTCAGTATCCAGGGTAGAAAAGGGCTAAAACAGCCTAAAATTACAAAAATACAGATAAACACGTAACAGACAATTAGTTGAGGATGCTGATGCAGACACACTGATGAGATTCTGCACAGAGAACTGTCCACAATTTCCAAGTGGACAGTGATAGCAAACCTGAAACAGGTCCTGCAGAGCACAGCAACTTGGTGCTCAGGAAGTCAGGTGCAGTCAGCTACCATTCAGCAACACCCCTTCATTTTCTTCAGCCTCTTGAAGCCCCAAGCACGACACTTGAGTTTCATGCAGACAAGCTTCGAGTTCAGTTAGCTCAGTCTAGCTCAGAACTCAAGGACGCAAGTACTAGCAAAACCTTTCCTGATGAGACCCAGTTCCATAAAGAAATAATTTGGCATCTCTGCACGTGGCACCACGTTTCCAAGGCTTCTAGGGTGTGCAGCTTCAAGGCTGGATCCCACACCGTATCAATGTCTTGAGTGTCAAATTACAGTATACCCAGTTTACCCTTCTCAGTGCACTATAGCTGGGTGAGCAGCGAGGAGTAATTAATTCTAACATGCACTTTCAAAATCATCTTTACCTTCTCCAGGAATTCTTTTACCATAAAGGCTAGATAGGATTTAAATGATTAATGACTTCCAGATATCTGTGAATGAAACAATTCCTATTTCTCAACATCTACTCATCAATAGCAGAAACAAAAGTAACAGCATTCCAAAAAAAGCTCCTGACAGCTTTTCATTTATGCTGCTGGACTTAAAGCAGAAACAAATAGAAGCTATTTGGGTCTCTTTTCCTGAAATAGATATAAGAATTGGAACAGAATTATCATTGGTTGCTAAATAAAGGAAAAACTGTAGTGTAGAAACTCTGGAATCATACTATCTTCACTCCAGACACTCAAGAGATTACTGCTCTAAAAAAATAAATCTGTCCTAAATTTGGCTCAGAAATGCAATGGGCTCTAACTTTCTTACATAAATGCTTGCAGGAGCACAAGTACAATGGGTCAGACCATGGAATAAGAGGTACTAAGAATTATTTGCTGCAAACACTCATCTCGAAAACCTCTGTGCCAGACCTTGCTTCCCTGGCTTCTTAGGAGACAGGACTTAAGTCTTGTGTATGCCTCAGACTTTCAAAAAAATGTTGAACCACAAACTAGACATGCAATGCCCGAATCAGGCCATTAGATTTACACACACATATTACACATACATGTATCAGTTCATGCATTAAATCTACAGATGCATGTAAAATAATCTTTACAGAAAATCTTATCATTAGTGAATACATGCATATACATACATACCTGTGTATGTACACAACACATGCTGAATTACTAGCCTTTTGGAAGTGAATATTAAAATACTTTAGGAAGCTTAATGACAAGTGGAAATGCATTTAACAATATCAAGAAATCTAATGACACTGGCTATACAACAACTCATTGATTTTCCTAAGGTACTTACATACAGTCTATTTAGTGTATTCATTTATAAAATTATGTATAATATATATTTATAATTCATTTCAGATGTTTCTTAGTGAAGAATGTCTGCCATTGTACTCCTCTAAGGTGCAATACAGATATAACAATGGTTTTTCTTTTCTGTTTTCAGAGGGATGGGGGAAGGGGGTTACTATATGTGTAGCAGTGTCCCTTTAAGTAATCTTTTTTTTGGCTGTGCATCCAGGGCAGCTAATAGTTTTATCAAATACCCTTCACAGCAAGACGACTGTTTCCATGGAAACCCTAGAGCAATCATCCATTACTCCTGCAAAGATTTCTCTCAGCTCTCTCCTAAATACAGGTAGCTACTTTCTCTCAAACTAAAATAGAGCAGAAGAATGAATTTTACAGTCTGTGTGAAAATTCACCTCCAGAGCTTCGTATGGAGACTATAGGGAAAGTGGGGTCTAAAGCACAAGACCCCAGAAAGCACACACAAGGAAGCCATTCAGAAGTTTTACAACTGTGACAAATTCTGTCAAGTCTGCAATGCAAAAATCAAGTTTATAGAGAAGATGGAAGATTCTTTCCTTACAGCTATGAAATGGAGAGGAGACAGAAGAGCTTAACATTGGAGATTAACCCAGAGCTTGGTCACTTACCTCTCTCAGCATGTTGTTTTCTTTTTCCTTCTGTTCAAGAAGGCTCTCCAAGTGGTGCACGTGCATCTCTGCCTCAGCCAAACGTCTTGTTCGCTCATGATCTTCCTCAGTGGCTTTTGCTGAGAGGCCTTTACTCTGCAGCATCTCCAGCAGCTTTTTGATGGACTCATCACGTGCATTTAATGTCTGTTTCTGTGTCTCAATACGCAGTTCCATCTCTTCTAAGGTTTTACGTAGCAGGAAGAGCTCCTTGGCCTGGCGTTCATGCTCTGCATGAAGTCGTTGGAAGTTTTCCTCTGTCAGCTCTGCCACAAAGGGCTCGCTGGTTCTAGTGCTGCTGTCCTGCTGGAACAGCTGGTTCAGGTCCCGCTGGATCCGAAGCTCATCTTGGAGAGCCTGGATGGTCATCTGCATGTGCTAAAAGAATAAATAAATAAAATCAGAGGACTGCCTCCAATGGAGAAATAAAGAGAACAGCATGAGCCACATCAGTCCTCCTGAACTGCCAACTCAGAAGCAACCACACTGCCAACAGATCAACAATGTTGTTTCGAAAGCAGAATTTAAGTGGAACTGGGTTATACTACAGAAATTTCAAGTCCCTCCTTCTATGCTTCACAGAGGTTGCTTTAAACTAGAAACCTCTTACTCAGGTGACACTCCCACCAACTTGAGTGAGTCACTATTTCAAATGGGAAAATGTCAGGATGCATTCATTAGTAAACTGAGAGCTTACAATATTTTTTTTCCCAAATGTTTCTCTACCATATAGAAGAATTCTGCATGGGAAGTCCTAGACTAGAATTACTGTATTGACAATGCAGAGGGACGTATGACTATTAGAATTTACAAACCATCTAATAAAAAGTAATCAGACAGGAAGGCTGCCAAGGTCTTCAGTACTAACACTACACACAGCACAGATTTCCCCGTTGACTTACAGAAGAAACTCTTCCATGTCAGGAAGAGCTACAACTGTAGAATATATGGTGACTGGGGAGAAGGGTCACATGACATGATTTTATGCATGAGGATTTTAGTACAGAACAGAAATTACCACCTTACAAAGAGGAATGTGAAGTCAAGCAAATGATCAGCAGTAATTTGTGGTTGTGTGAGACAAAAAGTCCTGTTCCAAAGACTGTGAATGCAGTGGGTTAATACAAGAGAAGCACAGTTTGCCTAGAAAAACATCCTTACCACGTATTTAGATAAACATTTGTTTTCTTCTCTGCAAGACAGAAGTATTAAGATAATAATGGAGAAGATTGAAAACTGGCTGAAAGAGAGCTCAGAGGGTTGTGATCAGTGGCACAGAGTCTAGTTGGAGGTCCATAACAAGTGGGGTCCCCCAAGGGTCAGTACAATATTCTTTAGTATTTTCATCAATGACCTAGATGAAGGGATGGAATGTACCCTCAGCAAGCTTGCTGATGATGATATAAAACTGAAAGGGGTAGCTGACACATTAGAAGGCTGTGCTGCCATCCAGCAAGACCTGGACAGGCTGGAGAGTTGGGCAGAGAATAACCTGATGAAATTCAACAAAGGCAAGTGTAGGGTGCTGGACCAGGGGAGGAATAACCCCCTGCACCAGAACAGGTTGGGGCTGACCTGTTGGAGAGCAGCTCTGCAGAAAAAGACCTCGGAGTCCTGGTGGACAATAGGATGACCATGAGCCAGCAATGTGCCTTTGTGGCACATCTTGATGCATCTTCAGATGCACCAAGAAGAGTGTGACCAGCAGGGTTGAGGGAGGTTATCCTGTCCCTCTACTCTGCCCTGGTGAGGCCCCATCTGGAGTACTGTGTCCAGTTCTGGGCTCCCTAGTTCAGGAAGGACATGAAGCTGCTGGAGAAGGTATAGCAGAGGACCAAAAAGATGATTAGAGACCTGGAGCATATCTCTCATGAGGAAAGGCTGAGGGACTTGGGTCTTTTCAGTCTGGAGAAGAGAAGACTATGGGGGGATCTGATCAACACCTATAAATACATAAAGGGTGGGTGTCAAGAGGAAATAGCCAGACTTTTTTCAGTGGTGCCAAGTGAGAGGACAAGAGGAAGTGGGCACAAACTTGTACATAAAAAGTTCCATCTAGACATGAGGAAGAACTTCTTCACTTTGATGGTGGCAGAGCACTGGAAGGGGTTGCCCAGAGAAGTGGTGGAGTCTCCGTCTCTAGAGACATTCAAAACCCACCTGGACAAGTTCCTGTGCAGCCTGCTCTAGGAGGACCTTCTTGGGCAGGGGGGTTGGACTAGACAAACCCCAGAGGCCCCTTCCAACCCCATATCATTCTGTGATTCTGTGAAGTACTATAACAGTGAACAAAGATCTGATTACCAGGGATGAGATACACACTGAGTGACACATCTCTACTTCCTTAAGAGCAGCAGACACGGTTACAATTTAGTCTCAATGTGAACCCGTCAGACAGACTGGTGCCTGAGGTCTACCTTTGTATTACAAAAATCAATGTCTGTAACACAACTACTTCCAGTGTTCACTAGGACTAAAGGACTACTTAGTTAGTATTGACACAAGACACACACTGTTAAGGTCTATAATGTAAAGATGGTGCCAAATTAATATGTTTGACATACATCCAAGTATCTGTGAAAAGAGGAGATGAAAAAAGATTTGGGTTTAAGTATTATTTCAAGAATATATTTGTCACAATTCTTTTGTAAAACTCCTTGGAGATACTCAAAAGATGTCTGGAAACAGTCTTGGGTAACTCTCTAGGTGGCCCTGCTTAAGCAGAGGGTTTGGACCAGCTGACCTCCAGAGGTCTCTTCCAGCTATCCTATGATTCTATGAAAAGACAATAGACAGAAGATAGCATTTGCAGCAGTTATCTGCCTTTAAGCTGTTTTAGAAACATTAACAGTTGGTTTGGTTGCATAGAGTGGTGAATAAAGGCAGTTCAATCCCATTTTCTTTACAAAGGTCAGTACTTTAGACTGAGTACTTCCCCTCCTTTTGTCTTCTGGCCTAAGAAGAGCTTTTCAAAACTAAAGGTGGTATTTTGCAATCAGGTCACCTCAGTTCCCACTGCCACTAAAAGGAACAGGCCAGTTCGCTGTTCTTCCTTAGGTGGCTGGCACTGACAACTGGATCAAAACTTCACCTGGCTGAAAATCCACCTCAACAAAAACAAACAAAACCTCTTTCCAGCCAGATCCCTGATTCAGGTAATGGTGTGACCACACCAGTGCTAATCGTGGGGCAAAGCAGGAGTGGGAATGTGCAGTCAAGAACCTGGTGGAGAAGGAAATGGAACCATCCTTTATGGTATCAGCATAAACTGAAATCAGCTTAAATGCACAGGTTCATGATCAATTTAAGATACTGCAATAGTCTTTTCTTCTATTTCAATAACACAATACTTGGCAGATACTAATTCTGCTAATCTAAAACTACACTTTAGGTTATAGAATCTGTGTGATAACATAGCACAGGTATATTAGTTTAAGGGATTATTAATTACTCTGTTCTAAAGGTAACTTGTTGTAAATTGGTGGATGCTCAGATTTATTTTCAAGTCAGCATTTATTAGTAAGAGAGAAGAAATCAAGGAAATCAATATGGATTTCAAAAATTGTTTTAGAAATCACTGGCGGTTTTTTCTTCTAATTAAAGAGTTCAATTTTCATTATTGTAATTTTTTCAAGCCACAGTCAAAATGAGAATGCCAGACAACTTCCAAGCCTTAAAACTGAGGCACTACAACAAACACGTCAGTATGCAGGTAGGCAATCAGAATATCTGCTCAACTAACACACGCTGGCCACACTGCTGCCATGAAAAGCTTTGCCTCATCTGTACCTATATAATGCCAGTAAAACGAGGAGGACAACAACAGCAGTAGTGAGAGAATATCCTTAAATTTCATTAAAATTAAACAATAATCTCGCTAGATAGAACTTTGCAGTTCCACAAATGAGTTAATCCCATTTGTATTTGAGAAGTCCTACTTTTCCCACAGCCCAGCTGTATGTTGTTCCTCCAGCTAAAAAACAAATTCCCACAGGCTTCCACCTGCCTCTCCACATACTGCCACTTCAGCATTTCCTTTCTCTCAGGCGAGAAAAGAGCTTCTTCTGAACAACCACATCATCTACTAAATGAAATTACTTCCTCTACTCAGTGTTGTCTCAGAATCAAACTTGGGTTATTTATAAACATCAATGGACTAAATCACCACAACCATATTCCCTCATTTTTAACATTTGATCTGCTGTGAAATATCAATTCAGGTTAAACTGGCAAAAATTATGTGTCAGAACCACAGAAATTATCTCCTCCAAAGTTGGAAATGCCCCTATGCAACTTTTGGGTCAAAGAACCGAAATCTATTACGTGATTCAGAAACATGTAATGAAATTTAGTACCAGTAACATAAATGGTCAGCAACTGCTTGGAATTCAGTTTCCCAGGAAAAATTAAAAGGTAGGACTAGAGAAAGGGTTAGGACAGAGCTTATGAATTACTACTGCTGTTGTTTGAACCACTCAGCTGAGAATAAAGTTCATTATGTTCAATGTAACTGGAAAACATACCATAGAAAATGACTCTATGCTTGTGACGCCCACTCATTTCCAACACGCAAGTTGTATGCAAACTGAGCTCTTTTCTCTGCTTCCCAAAAAAGTTTATGGTTTTCAGACTAATGGAACAATACCTTTTATTAATTTGCATCATAAACTACTTTTTCAGTTAACATACTTCTTCTTCTGTATCATTTCAAAAGCCCCCCTCTTTTTCCTCTAGAGGGGCAGGCAAGTCTTACTAGCTTCTCATCCATTTCTTAGACTATACTTTTAAGTCAGTGACTATCCCAGGAAGGCAAAATATTCTCCAAGTTCATGCAACAAGGACCTGACTAGAGATCTCAATCAAACAAGAAAAATACTGTTGAAATTGTCTTATCTAGAAATAAACAAGTAAAAGTACTCTTAATGCCACTGAGCTTGGTTACATCGTACTCCATTGAATAAGTATCGATCATGCTTTCCTTAAATAGCTTAATAAAGGTAACATAGTTAAAGTCATAGCAGTGATGTTGAACCTGCATTCCGCTTTGAAGCTTATTGCTCAATCCTCAATCCTTGAGGATTCCCTGTTTTTTTAAGTAATAAAAACTGGTCTTTAAACATCACTACAAATTATAACTCCACCTGCAAATCACAAAGATATTTTTGTGAGCACAGTTCTTTAGCAAGCCTCTTACTCCTTATGCCTAACGGACTTTTCCCTTGACAAAGCTAAGCCCCTTCAGGCCCCCTCAAATGTAAACCCTAGAAGGGCAAGGTGCAAACATGACCTCTTACCAGGTGTTCCTCTACCTGCTATTAATTTCATGGGACAACTTAAAGCTTGTTAACTGGGCTCTATGCAGGGACAGAGTTTGTCTTTCATCCAGCAGCACAAAATTTGTATCTGTAATTAGGAGAACATGATTTAATCTTTGCCTCCACCTAACAGGATTGAAATTCACTTTTCCCATTCCTCGGCAGACTGGTTAGATGAGTTCCCAATCTACAGCCTGGCTAAACCCAATGGTACAGAAGTTCCTTAAATTTGGCTCACAAGGCAGTCCCATTGTTGCATTCTCAGGAAAATGCAACATACCTATTGCTATACTGGTGAGTTTGGGAACCTTGCTGCAGGCAGCCCTTTTCATCTCTCCCTGATGAAGCTTTTCCATTTTGCATGAAATATTTAAATATTCAGGAGGCCTGACAGAAAATACTGAAGAGAGCACAGCTTCTTGTTCTAATTGGTAGAACACATAAGAACAGAAAGACCTGAATAGCAATAGTTCCAATTAACTTAAATGTTTATCATTTCACTATTCCAAAGGAAGTGGGGGATGTGCAGTTTAACATACTCAGACAGAAAAAGGAATTTAATTGATATTCTACAGCTCAGGCCTGTGTTCTAACCCTACATCTTAGATCAAAAGGAGGCAGCCACTGCTACTAGCATGACTTTAAAAGAAAGGATTAAATTGTGACACGCTTTTTAAAGAAACGATTTCTACACTCCTCTTTGCAAGACAGAGGCTGACCTACCAAGCTATGGTGTTTGTGATTCCAGTACAAATTTGTCCGTTTTGTTTCGGTCTGCTGATTTGGGCTATTCACACAGCAGATACAGTCTTTGCAACTACCGCAATCAGATACATAACTCATCCTATACTTCATTCAGGAAGTCTAAATGCCTAAATTAGAACTGTGAGCTCTGCAACAGAGGCGAGGCACCTGGACACAGCATATTTCTGCAGTCAAGTTCTCCTTCATCTCCTAGATTTAAATCCTAAGTAGGTTAGCCAGGGAAATTAATTTTTTGAATACCAAGAAAAAACTCAGTATGTTCAAGAGATGCCTTGTCAATAATCAGCAAAAAGGAAGAAAAGACCTCAGCACCTAGGGAAAACATAACTTGCAATTATATGACACTGTGTCACTGATACGTGCCACAAAGAGATAGGAAGCATTGTTGCATTGTGCAAAACTCAATGACTTAAAAAAAATTCTCCTTTTACATCGGGAACACTGAAGACTCTCATATTCATGAGTAATATGGGGTGATGGAAAAGACAGGGAGAAAAAGAGAGGTCCTACTAAAATACCTAGTGGTGTGTTTGAAGAGCTTCAGCCTGAGAGATACAGGTTCAAGCTCTTATTCATCTTCTTCATACAGCTCAAATGAGGCTCCAGTTGGTAGGCAATAAGCTCTTCTTGGGTAGATCTCTAACAAGATATTCCTACAGAAGACCTTGAGATTCTGACAGATTCTGCTTTGTATGAGTACCTGAATACTGACTGACTTAGGAATTTAAACCTACATCTCTCACACCTCAGTGCCATAAAAGGAAGATGAATCTCAGCTCAAGGTTTTTGTCTGAATTAGCTCAGAGGCCCCTTAGCATCTCCCTGTCAGCATCCCTTTCCAAGTCTATTTCCTGCTCAGAGGTTGATCTCATCTCATTCTTCTCTAATTTTTAATCAGAAATTCCACACCAGAGAGAAGAATTTTATTTCCTAACAAAAGTTTGGCTGAAATCATCAGATTCAATAAAAGTTTCTCATAAAAACATTATTGACAAACTTAGCTAATGAGAATTTCCTGATTACTTCTACTGTTAACCCACAATACCAGTACATCCTGTACTGAACAACAGCTTTATAATGTATATGTATTTGGCAGATTTCAGCAAATACACTTGGTGATCAAGCTGTTCTTCATGTAGAAAACAGTAAGTGCTTGGAAAGACATAGGACAGGTTTGCATTTTTTGCAACATAACACATATTTCTGTATTTATTTTTCAGGATCCAACCCAGGGATACAGATTTTTTTATTTTTTTTTTTAAGAGACAGATGTAATGTGTTAATTGACCAGAAACTAGGTTTCTGAAGATGCCAGTTTACAGCTAATCTCTTATTCAGCCAACTAAGTTGGGAAAAAGAGACAAGCTTTCAGTTACAAAAGCCCTTCCAGGTCTGAAATTTGTAGGTACATAGAGTACCTACAAACACAGCCTGTCTTTAGATTATCATAGCTGCAACGCTACTACTCTGGGAAGAAAAGGTACAATAATTACGATATATTTTATGTCAGAAAGAGAATTCAGTACAGTCTTTCCTCAAATGTAGAGTACCAGAAAACAACAGAACTTACAGGTGCTTTTCTCACCAGCAAATCCACATGCACAATCAGAAACTTTTTCATTACGACGACTTATCTCACAATCTTTATAATGGGATCGTTTCAAACCTTTGTAAGAGGATGAATCACATTAAGCTCCAAAGAGATGCCAAATGCTAGGATTGGTCTTGGTCACTATAGGAAATCATTCGCTCCCACTCTCAAAGGGTTAATGTTTTGGCAGCATTTCTGGGAAATAGATTCTGCCGAACGTACCGCAGAAGCAAAGGCCTGGCTTGTCTGAGGGAGTCCCTGCTGACATTCAGCTGCAGCCCACGCAAAGAGACTGAAAAAAAAGGCTAATGTCAGGTGTCCAGCAGGGCTGTGATGAAATAGAACTTGCTGATTCCAGAAATGCTACATATTCCCTGTAAGATGGATCAGGGGCTTCAAAACCCTTATTTAAATGGAAATGATTGGGTGATTTTTATAACGTTTAGCTTAGATAGAAAATACAGCTATGATTTTAATAGGATTTAATTTGTGAGAGTCAAAGAAAGAGACTTGGGTTTTCAAGACAACCATACATTGCATTATCTCTGAGACAGCAGAAGGGCAAGATGGTAAAAAAACAGTGTAGATAAAGAGCTTAAGTTGTCAGTAATGCATTTGTCAGCTGAACTAGACTCACACAAAATGACTCATTTGGTTTAAGGGGGCAGCGTGCAGTAGACTAATACCTTCGTCCCGTCTGTACAAAAAAACCCTCAAACACCACCCAGAAGCAACCCAGAAGGAATTAATTTTAACTCCCAAAGTAAGCAGATCAGAAGTCTAATAAACCTGTAGCCACAGATGAACCAAAGCTGCAACACAATCACCTCATACTAAACATACAGGGACACCCATAAAAAGGGCTGAAAGGTAAAACAAAACAAACGCAGCACACTAGTTATTCAGTGGTAAATGTCCACATGAAAATTTTACCTACATGAAGCAGCTTATCTTACAAAGAAAAAAATAAAACATGTATATGGGTAGTTTCTATAGCATACCTGATGAACAGTAAAAATACTCTTATTCTGAAGAAATTTGTGCACTTACCTGTGTGATAAGAATAAAAATTCTTATTAAGTACAGAGAAACCTAGTACACTTCTAAAAAGCATCAGTTTATCTATCGGCTTTTGAACTATGAATATTATTCTGATAGTTTTGGGGCTTCCCAAGGGGCAAACCAATTTCAGCTCTATGGCAGGTATCACAAATGATCTAGTAGGCAGTAAAAGATAAAGGAAAATGATTTCTGAAGTCGTGCCAGTTAGTCCCAGCTACTATGTGTCTAAATCTACAAAGGTACATCTACATTAGTAGTTTAGTGTGCTTCACTTTTCCTCATGCAAATCATATTAACACGTCACATGCTTTTGAGTGTAAACATGCTATGATTCTGGAGTGCAGAAACTGGATTCTTTTAAGGGCCCTTCATCTTTCCTGAGATCAGGCATTTTGGGATTAGGGCAAATGTTTAGAAATTCTCATCAGAATCAGCAATTTCCATCTGATTTTAACTTCTATTTCCTGCTAGGCTTTTCAAATTGGGTTAGCATTACGCTACTTAAACATCATGTTTTATTTATATACAAATATGAGCTTTGATTATTTGCTCTTATGCTGCTAAAGAAACAAGAGTCCGTGCATAGATGCAGTTTCAGGTATTGCAGTAAGGTAATTCTGTCTCCCCTGTCAAACACAAACGGTTTTGTCACAAACTGTGTTGATAAAATGGATCCTCATGTAAGAGGTTTCTGTAAAAAAAGGCCAACACACAAACTTCAGACCAATCTATATTCAGGCCAGTCATGATAGAACCTGTAGAATTCAATCTTATGGGATTTTGCATGTGTATACAACATGCTTACCCAATTTCATCCACAGTAAAATTACTTACAAACATTGCATTTGTGAAATAGCTGTATAAGTGCCATATTTGGCTTTTGTGAACCTCTCATCCCATGAAAGTAGTTAGAAATTATTATGGTACTCGAGGGAAGAAGAATTTTAACATTTACATATGCATTAATGTCTAATGTTTTCAAACTAATAGTGTGTATATGAAACATGACTCATTTTGTTAATAGATTAGGATCTTTTCTGCAAAAACATATTTTTATTAGTCACCTCTATTAGGGAGGTCAGCAAATGTAACTCTCCATTAGCTAAAGCAAGGAATCAATTCAAGATAAGAGGTGCTCTGCTACACAACCTTTGATCTTCTGTTCAGTATTTTCCAAGACATAAGCATACATTACATTTGAAAACGGAAAAGTAGCTGATGATTGATAGTGAAAGAGTACTATATGAAAAATGGATGCACAATACAGCTGTCGACTAATTTATTCATATCATCCTCCCCTTACCACACCAAGCCCACCCTCCCCAATGTAAGCCTTCTTCTATACTAGTGGACTTGGACAGATTACAGTATAAATCTCAATGCATATGTGTATGGGTCCCACAAGGATGTTTTGATGGAACATTTTGAGTAACTGCATTTGTATGCATAAACCCTATACCTCTCATGTAAGGGTATAAAACATGGAGTAGGCCTGATTTTTAAAGCTTTTTAAATACTTTAAGATTGTGACTGCTGGGGGTTTAAGAAACAATTAAAATGTAGGCTGTGATAAATAAGTTGGTAATATTTCAAAAGATAGTTTTAATATAAAATAGTAAGTAAGTTTTTCAACTTCAGCTTGCCCACAGCAACAGAATATTTTGTTCCTCCTGTCAATCTGGAATGCAGCACAGTGGCATCCTTTACCTGTGAGCAATAGTAGATGTCATGAGCTACCTGATGCTCAGAAACTGTGGATTGATGATCACGGCAGCAAATGTTCTTCCCAAACTTGTGCCTCCAGAAATTAAGTTACTGTCCAGATAAGGTATCAAGAGCCTAATATTCAGCTGCTCAGCTCAACAAATGAATTATTGGCTACCCTCAACAGACTCAACTACAAAACCTGGACAGTGGCTCACCAGCAATCTGAGAACACTGACATTTACTAATGGTTTTCTTGTTGGCTTTTTTAATGATGTTTTCTTAAGCAAGAAAAGCATCAGTTGACCAGATATGGCTATAAATGTGAGAAATCTGCAAGGAGGACTTGATCCTGTCAAATAATAGAACCCATGACATTCAGGATCTTCATAAACAACATATGGCTGTGCCGTGACACATGGAACGTTCTTACCAATGGAGTCATTGCACAACGTTCAACCAAAATAGTAAGATAACCAAGAGCAAAATCTCAGTTGCCTAGGTCATGTGTACAATGAGGCCTGGCCAGCCTGCTTTTAATTTTCCTTGTGCTGACTAGATAGCAACCTTGCAAGGAAAATGTCATCTCAGGGAGATGACTACAGAGTGCAGAGACCCTGTGTGCCCAACACCTCATCCCACCGTTTCACAACAGATGAGATCAATTTGCCGATGTCATAGTAATATTTTCATTCTTGGTTTACTTATTCATAGTCTCTCCAATATGACTTCCCAACTGCTTTCTATTCCATCCATAATTGTAAGCATTTTATCTTCTCACATTTCATATCACCATTATTTCAGGGAAAATGTGTTTTCCCTGAAAACAAGTTTCCTGGAAAAGCATTTGCATTTGGATTTCCTTCTGTTTGTTTTAAGTCACCATAAGGAACAACTGCAGACTTTCATACTCAACTGGCCCAAAATCCCAAAGGCTTAAAATGATAGCAACAAGAGCATTACCCAGGTACATCATCAGCTATTGTAGAGGACTAGAATTTGTGCACTGCTCTGAAAAAAAAACCCAAACAACCCAACCCTCATTCATTGTCCCTTCTTGAAGTAAGAAGCGTGGGCTTTTTGACAGTTATAAATGCACAGCAGTCAGCCACAACGTCAGCAATCACTTCAAGTCTATCTTGCAAGATAAGGGCTTGAAGTCTTCACATGCAAGCATTCTTGCCAAATGGGAGATAGGAAACCCTTCCATATTCATAACGTTTCTTATTTTCCTTGA
>VZTM01023881.1:8050-19968 GCA_013400555.1 Jacana jacana | reverse complement strand
GTATGTGCAAAAGTCAGAGTTCATTTTCTTTTTTACAATCAAGGGCTTGCCTGTAATTTCAAACATTATGCTTTTATTTTTCTGAATTATAAGAAGAAGCATCAGGACTCTGCACAAAATTCCCTGTCTGCCATTGTGGCCTTTCTTCCCTGATTGTCACTCTTCACTTATCTCTTCTTTATTCAAGCTTTCCTGTATGCCCTTCCCTTACTCCTCTAAGCTGCAAAGTCTCTTGCCCACTTTTCTTTCCCTCAACACCTTAGGAGTGTTTCTGCACAGGAGACAAATGCGTTTAGAGCTCAACCTCAAGGGAACCTAGGCTTTATCTAACAGAGGTTTGGGGTCTGTGGCCACAAATAGGCTGTTGGATCCAGATGGAGCCCAGCCATTAGTGTGGTGAGGTGCCCAAGGTAATAAGCCCCTGACCAAGTGCATTAGTTCAGGTGCAGCACTAGGCTGATGCTGCCAGACTGTGTTTGGAAATGGATTGGCTTATGTCAGTCTGTGTTGATGTCTCCAGTACTCCCAGTTTTGGGGTGAATGAAAGAACGCTTTTCCACATTTCTTAGTGTAGTGGTACTGCAGCATGTGAATGAGGCAAAACTGGGTTCATGCAAGCCCCAAACTGGGATCCTTACCCATCCCTTCATCTGGGCTCAATTTTCTTGGTGTCTCAGTTTGTGACATTCTCTGGTCCTCCCCTGATCATGTCCATAGCTCTCTTGAATGTTTTTTTTAATCAGAGAGTAGCATGGCACATACCTCTAGCCTACCGCCCTATAGGAATCAAAACCCCAGGAAATCAAAACCCCAGTTTCCCTAGGGACTCAACAGATTTGTTGTTATGAGAATGTACCAGGAAAAAAAAAAGAAACATAAACCAGTATTTTTCCCCTAAAAGTTGAGAAGAACTGGAACAAACAGGGGAAAAAAAAAGAGACTGTTATCAGCATACTGTGAAAGATCATGTTTGGGGCTGGGACAGGGCACTGGCAGCAGCAAAGAGACTTCTGGCATGTCAGTGCTGGTGTGTGATTGTGTACATCTCTGAGGTAAATACACGGAAAAACAAGCTAATCAAAAAAGGAAAATATCCTGGAGCAAGGGAAGAGATTAAGGGGAAAGAATTGTGAAAGCCTGTGATTTTCTCATTATTCTTGTTATTTTTATGTCTTTTTTTATTGTCCTTCAGTTCTTCAAGCCTTCTGCAAGTCTTCAGTGAAATGTAAGATTTAAATAGTTGCAAATAAATGGAACTCTGTTCCCATTCTCCCTGCAAAACAATTCAAAATCTACAAGACTATATAAACACAATCCCAATTTAGAGTTTTTTGAAGTGCTATGTTTTTTAAACTAATTTTATTACAGGGAGGGAGATGGTGGGCTGGCACACAAACTCTGACTCCTTTATTCATGAAAACTAGTGCCTTGCAAACAGCAGCACTCATGATAATGAAAGCTCGCACGCACAGACATGCATATACACACACATCTGGAAGATGCTGAGAATGTGAATAACAGGGATAAAAAAATGAGCTGAGAGGAGAAGAAATTGAGTATTTTCCTTTAACTGGCTTTTTAAAAAAGCTTATTTAATCTCATGTTTACTTCTAAATTAGGGGCGATTTGGCTGCCTCAAGCAACGCAACCTCCAAAAATGTTTTCAGAATGTAGATGGCAAAAGCAAAACACACTTACGGGTACCATCCCTCAGCATCTCTCTCTTTGTTTAGGGACAGCTATTTTCTTCTGAGAAATCTGTCAGGTAATTTGTAACTTTAAGTGTGTGTTATCTTAGAAGGTGCCTTTGTTTCACATTTTGTTTTAGTAGTTAAGACCACTGTAGCACTTTTTAAGAGTCTTTGTAAATTTACTTTTAGGAACTTATTCTTATTAATCAAAATCATCTGCTGGGCTTACAGTCTGTTTTCTTTGCAGAATTGTTTTTGGAAGCTTAACAGTGTAATTCCAGGGATGATTTTGGACCCAGTGCTTTAGAATCTGGGCCTGCAGAGGGACTTAATATAGCTCTTTGGGAGGAAGAACTTACACTGCCAATACATAGTCCTCTGCCAGAATTAGATTCTGATTCTGTCAACTACCTCTATTATTTAAGCTTCTGCTTAACTTTAAGCATTTGCACACTTACAGGAATATTTAATATTTGAATTCTTTATATGTTAAGGTCCCCACAAGACCTTATTTGCTCAGGATGCAGAAGGCCAGAAAGACTGAATATATGGACTGAGTACGGCAGGCGATGAAGTGGGAGTAGATTGCCACAGGGACAGCACACCCAGCGTGCCACAGAGCTCCACCTTGTATGGCTTCCTCCATCCCCAGATGGAAAGGAGGCAATTAAAAGAGGGGACAGGCATAAAGAAAGAGCCAGCTAGATGGGCATAAGAGTATTGTTAAGATGTTGTGGTAGGCAAGGAATGGGCTAGCGTTGGTTGCTAAGGTGGGTAACAATTTTCCGGGTGGAAGAGATAAATTCAAAGCCTTTGATGTTAGGAATCCTAATGTATATGTCATACCATTCCTCTGCCCTCACTGCACTAAGAAATTAGTTCAGGAACTGGTGATTGCTGGTGTTTTAACACTATTGACTTTGAGCTGAGAAGTGTTTAATACTGTGAAGATGTCTATGTCCAAGGGTAAGTTCAGACATGCTCAGTGTAGTGAGGAAGAGCAGAATTACAGCCCACTCTAAGTCCAGCTAAACCTACCATCTTTCCTCCACTTGAATGGGAAAATTATGACCTTAGATGCTTAGAAAGGATGCTGAGCTTTTAAAAATAATCTTTGGGACTGAATCTTTAAAGTTTTTCTGAAATCCCAGAATAAGCTTCATCTTGGAGGAGACAGTTTAGAATTTGTTAGGAAATAGTAAGCAAAACTAGCGTAGAATTAAAATAATCACACAAAAATATGTATTTTTAAGGCTAAAGCCCTAAACCAAGCTGTTGATTTGAAAAGGAGATATTTTAGTGTGGAAGAGCAAATATAAGAGCAATAAATGCTATAAATATTTTACTCTGTACACCATGCTGTCAAATAAAAACAGAAAAATGAAGGACATTATCTGGTTCCAACTGCTGACTCCACTTCTTTTGGAATCAAACAAAAATATAATTTGTTGATATATAACAGACGTGTGATAGCAGCAGGATTTTTTTCAAAAGGACTTTTTTTTTTCAGAAAGAAATGCGGGAGTGAAAAAAGTAGATCAGTCTCAATGTTTAATTCAATAATAGAGAAGAAGAAAATTAGAAAATTGAAGGAGGGAAAGCACAAATTCCTGAACACAAAGAAAGGTACAGTGTAGACATAAGGAAGCATATCAGAGATCACAACACTTCAGATGTCATTCTAGCAAAGGCTCTAAAATAAGGGGAAAAAAGGCATATCTCCAACAGGAAAACATATCAGGAAATTCTGATAGGTTGAAATGTATTGCCATTCTGAAATGGTATGAAAAGATGTTTTCATTTATTTATTTTTTGTGGAAAAAGAAGCTTTTGACAGTAAGTTTCTGTCCCATAGAGTTATAGAGAACTAGAAAAACAATATGTTGTGAGTGACTCCAATATCTCACAATCCGGACAGCAAGCAAAGCTGTTTTCTTCAGTCTCACTTCACTCTTGGTAGCTGAAATGCGTTTTAGCTAAATACTTGCTATCAGTTTGCAACTGAAGAATGAAATCAGCCTTTTCAGGTATTCAAACAATGCATAAATCAGATTCTTCTTGAAAACACAGACTTTTCACTGTTTCCAGTAGGTTTGGGCTGTGCCACAGCACTACAAAGGCAATTGCTCAGAGCCGCACACTTGCAGGAACTGCACAGTGACTCCTCTTCTTGTTTTGCATAAATCACATCCCCAAGGCAAGCCAGCTCCTGGGGGTTGACCTCGAGAAGGGCAGGGGCACGCAGAGGAGGTTACTGCAGGAGGCAAGGGCAATATCTCCAGAAAGCAATAGCTGCCTCATCCCTTTGGCAGGAAGATTCGTGTCACAGTAATGATCGAGTTTGGCTATGCTGCTAGAACACCTCTAGCCAGCTTTGTGCAACCTTAACGTGTTAGTTGAAGAGAAGATACTATTAGTGGAAGTGATCAGGGATGGATTGAGCTTTTGGTTCTGCCACGTGTGTGTCTGCTATGGTAGCTGGATGCATAATTTCCCATTACAGGGAACAGCTGGAGAGCTTGCTCAGCTGACTAAACGTAGGTATCTATGTGAAGAGAGAAATTTTGCCTTCTAGACTCCATTAACTAGTTATCCACCTATTATATAGGAAACCTGGACAACTTTCCTAAGCCCCTGATCAGGTACAGATACTAATAAACTGATGAGATTACTTTGACCCAAGGTATTTTTAGATGACTACATAAAATATATCATATGTGAACTCTAAAACTGCAGAAAGTAAAAATAGTAAATGTTTCTTTGGATAGCTTATTGGATAGCCCATTAAACCTTTTAGACCAAGCTTTTAAAAGCTCATTTAAAACCTTATGATTTCTTGAAAAAACTCACAAATCAATTTGCATCCTTTATATTCATCTAAAAGCTCATACATGTATGTTCAAGAACTGATTTTATCTGGAGACTTAAGGCTAGACTTCTAATCTGAGCAATATATAACAACATTTTCCTAACACTGAATTTATCCTTGACCTTGTCCCAGTCAAAATCTTTTTGTTTTTCTTTCCATCATTCTGAATACACAGTTACCTGTTCACAATGTGTGTCTGTGCAAAAAGGCTTGTTCCGGAGAGGGTGCTCTTCTATGCTCTAATATAAATACATTATGATTTCTCTTTCTACAGGATTATACGGTTTTTGAAAAACAGAATTATTCACTTTTGCTTCCGTCACAGTGACTTTCTTACCTATGCTATAACATACACTCTGAATGACTGCCATGTTAAAATAGCACTAAGGGTAGAAGAGCTGCCATACCTACAGAGCTCTTGGTGGAAGCGCAATTGTAATTTTTGATTGTGTCATTTAATGAACAAGTAGCAACATCTTGTCACCCAGATTCAGATCTCCTGTGAGCAACATCTGGTCTTCTTTAGCAGTCTGTTGTAAAGGCCATTATTCAATCTTTTATATGTTAATGACTTTGAACGCCTTCGTTTTTCTGAAACCACAAAGCTATACATTTTTGCCTGATGACACTGCCATTTGCAGTATTGCTACTAATCCTGCCATGGCTACTAGAGTAATACGATATAACAGTGTTGAAATGAATTATCAGAAGCCAAGTTCATGTAAAACCAAGAGTACAGAAATCGCCTTCTTCCCAGTCCAACTTTAGCATAGCAGCTTTCTCCGAGAAAAGCTCGAGACCATTTTCTTTTAAACAAATGGCTTTAAAATAGGAGCTGAAAACCATTTAAGTTTCTGTTGTGCACTACACGTGACAATGCTGCATAAAAAAAAAAAAAAAGCTCATTGTTTTGACATAATGACTGTAAAAATGATTGGGGTGCTGAGTAACTGACAGCTTTCACTGGACACAACAGGTCAGATTCATTCAAACAGTAATCTTGCAGTTGACCAATGTCTGTCAAACACTGTCAAACACAAGTTCCTGTATTTTGACATTATCCCTGGTGTTATGGGTTGATGAATACATTTCAAATCTAATATTGGAGTAAAAGGAATTTTTCCTTTGGTCATTTAAGAATGTGCAACACCAGAACTGTGTGTCCGGGGGAAAATTAGGCATGATGGGCTGGGAATTTATTTACATGGCACTTATTTTAAACTAAAGTCTGTGAGATGTTATGTGGGTTTATTGAAGTTTCCTCTGCAGTCTGTGCCTTGTTTTCCATCCTGTGCATCATCCCAAACTGAGCAGCCTCCAGGGGACAGAGCAGACTACTACTTTGTGTTGTCACCTAGTGTGTTGACAAGATGAAGAAAAAATTTTGGCACAGCCTTTCATTGGTAACATATACTGATAGACATGAGTGTGTCTCAGTCAAGCTGTTCAACATTTAAATGTGTAATTAAATATAATAATAATCCCTATTACTGCTGACAATTTATATTCTTTTTATAGGAGTTATTTAGTAACCTTTGTAGTTTTCCTCATCAGCCACTTTTATTTTTTTCTAGTAATTCATACTGCAGTGGTGTCAGGACAGGCCAGTTGGCTGAAAAAATTATTCTGTTCTTCAGATCCAAAATACAGTATTGTCATCAACACATGAAAGGAGTGTTTCATGTCTCAGGTCTTACCTGCTCATACCTGGTAATGTGGGAGCTCAACTCAAGAGAAGGATTACTGCTGCAGTGAAGGGGGAGTGCCAGCGAGAAAATGAGTGCTTATTAGATCCATGCTGCGTATATTTGGTTGCATCTGTGTTTGTAGCATACATACTTGATTTGACCTTAGATATGGTCTTCTCTTTTAAGGACTTTGTCCAGCTATCTTTATGTTTTTCTCTTTGAAGAACAAAAGCACCTAACAGAATAAGACAGGAGAAAATTCACATGCAGGGGAGTCTGCATTTTCTCCATTGTCTTATTAAATAGGAGATTAGATACTTTCCCTTAAGTTCCCATTGCTCACATCTATTCAGCAGAAAAAAAGATCCTGTCAATGAGACATTTTTATAATGTTCCACTTAGTCATATTTCTGTGAACAAAAGTGACGAGAAAAATAAGTAGGAAACACCATCCTGGATTAGAGCACATAAAAGATGGATGGACTCTCCAGGAGATGAATGAAATTCAGCTCCTATCTGTATCAGAGAGGATATTAGAAACTTAAACTTGAGTGCAAGGTGACGTCACTCAGTGGAATAAGATGAGAGGGAAGAGGAACTGATTATTTCAGATATGCACTACTAAATGGATCCACTTAGTCCTCTAACCCCAGCCCTGGCTCTAGGGAAATTTCAGTGATTATGAGTGAAGAGGTAATGAGTAACGCTAGAACAGGGGATGAGTATTTCCCTCCAGCATTTTTCTCAGCTGGACCTATACAGCTATTTTTTTCAGATCTTTTGCGCAATTAAGATAATTGTGCCACTGGATTAGGATAAAGATAATTCAAAAAACAACGTAACTGGGCATAGTTCCTGTAATGAGAAAGTAGTGTAATGAGAACTAGTGTTAACAGTAAATGGAAAACAGAAAAGCTAGGGTGAAATGGCTTTCCAAAATCATATTGTACATCAGTAAAAGAGACGGGACTAGGATATTGACTCCATCAACCCAGCATCAACTGGACTGAGCTTCAGCAGCACTATTGAATGAACTTAATCAACAGTGTTTCTTATATTCATTAATTCAGGCTAGCATCAAACCCCAATTCAGGTGCTCTGATGACAATTAAGCATTTTTAAACTATCCAAACACAATGCTACCAGAAAGAAATTATAGCATGTAGCTTTTGATTGGATTACAAAGCAGCAGAGCTGGCAAAGCATGACCTAAGGCTTCATCCAATGTAGTTTAGGTAGAACCTGTGGTAGTTATAAATCGTTCTCAGCAAAAGCAAGCTGGTTGATGATGGTAATTTTTGGTGGAAGGATGCTGACATCTAGTGGTACTGCTCTTGGCGCAGTCCTTATTATATCTCAAAGAATGTTGACAGTAGTATACTGACATGTTATGTTACATAATTAACTCACTTTTTGAAAGTTGTAATACTTTATCAGGTTTACACCAAACATGGTGGCCCCTAAATTTTTCAAATATAATTGCGCATTGTATGATTCTAGAAGTTTTCAGTATACACTGACTCTCTCTTCCTTTGTCTTCACCTCTAACTAGTCCAGTATCAGGTTCCTGCGTATATAGAATCACAGAATTGTCTAGGTTGGATGGGACCGTTANTCCTTTCAGGCAGTTGCAAAGAGCAGTAAGTTTCCCCTCAGCCTCCCTTTCTCTAGGCTGAACAATCCCAGCTTCCTCAGCCTCTCCTCATAAGACTGATTCTCCAGACCCTTCAACAGCTTCACCGCCCTTCTCTGGATCAGCTCCAGCACCTCAATGCCCTTTCTGTGGTAAGGGGCCCAAAACTGGACACAGCACATGAGGTAGGGCCTCACCAGTGCTGAGTAGAGTGGGATGATCACCTCTCGAGTCCTACTCACCATGCTGTTCCTGATACAGGCCAGGATGCTGTTGGCCTTCTTGGCCACCTGGGCACACTGCTGGCCCATGTTCAGCCAACAGTCAACCAACAGCTAACAGTTCTCCAGGTAGGTTTCCAGCCACTCTTCCCCAAGCCTGTAGTGCTGCATGGGGTTGTTGTGACCCAAGCATGGAACCCGGCACTTGGCCTTGTTGAATCTCATGCCACATATATGTGGCATTACACTATACGTAGTACAGCCACTTTGTTGTCCGTACAGCTTTATGGTTGTGACTGTACTGAGGCTATTGCAATCTAGAAGGGCTGGAGATACGGGCTGGCAGGAACCTCCTGAAGGTGAAAAAAGACATACGCAAAGACTTGGGATGGAATAACCCCCATGCATCTGTACTGGTGGGGTGACTGACTAGTGGGAGAGCAATTTTGCAGAAACTGTTTTGAGGGTCTTGATGGACAATGCATTTAGCATGACCCAGCACTGTGCTGTGACAACCACTATCATAGGGTATAGAAAGGGGAAGACAGCCAGCAGGCTGAGGCATGTCATTCTTCCCCTTTGTTTGGCACTTGTGAGACTGAATTTGGAGCACTGTGTTGAATTCTGGACTCCCTTATAAAAGAACATTGACAAACTGAAGTGGATTTAGTGGAGGGCCATTGGGAAGAGTTGTTCAGTGGCTGGAGCAGTACCTGCCCTTGCAGAGAGGTTGAGGGACCAGGAGTTCTTCAGCTCGAAGAAGGGAAGGCACAGGCAAGACCTGATCAATGTCTTCAGGTACCCGATGGGACAGCTTGGCAAAGACAGAGCCAGACTTTTTTAGGAGGAGCACAATAAAAAGCTCAGAGGCAACAGGCACAAAATGGATCTTGAGAATTTGAAACAATATGCAAAAAACTGTTTTTACCATGAGAATGGTCAAGCACTGGAACAGAGACCCACAGGAGCACTGGAATCTGCATCCTTGGAATTATTTAAATCTTTGTTGGACACAGTGCTGTGCAACCTTACTGGCCCTGCTTTGAGCAGGAGGTTGGACTGGTGGCCCCTGGAGGTCCCCTCCAGTCTGCATGCCTCTATGATGCTAAAAGGAAACCATCCCAGAAGTCAATTGGCACTTTAAGAATATGCAGAAAGAATAAAAATAATATCTATCTATCTATATGTACTTATTTTTCTGTTTAGAAATACAGACTTAGCAATCATTTGACGGTGAGTCAGTTGTGAATCATTAACCAGGTCATGTATTTGTCAAACAGTCATCCTCTAGACTTAATCACCAGTGATAAGTAATAGCTGACCTTCATATGTAACAGGAGTTTCATAAAGTTAGGGAAGACAGTCTAAGTACTTGAAAATCTAAGCAATGAAGATTCCTCTACTGTTTAGAAGAAGATGCAATTTTCTTTAATTACGAAGCACACTGCCCTCAACCTCAAACTATTCAAACTAAATGAATGATGCTTCATGTGTGGAACATTTTGGTTGAGAAGGATGGGCACTTGCACATTTTTTCATCACAGAAAAATCAGACATATCAGATTAAGGTAGAAACTGGATCTGGTGCTGCAGTTAGAAATCTACAGTCATCAGGACTTCCTTCAATGATCCTTTGGTTCTTTTTGTGTGTTTTGTATTTTTAAGTGTTCCAATTGACTTTTAGGCTCTGATTTTATTACAACTTTGAATATTACTGCGACACAGATATTGAAGGGTCCATTTAATGGCTCAGTCTCCAAGCTAGCTGGACACTGATCACAGCTGATCCAGAAAATGTCTTTGCAGTGTTGGGTTTGAACTAGTATGACGTAGTAAGTGTGTGGATTTGCCATGTTAAGCATGGCAGCACACCAACTAAATGTCTGCAAAGAACAGATCCATGCCTTTCTTCAACTCTGTGCAAGTCTCTTCTAGTGCTCTCAGGATGGCAGAAATAGCATACAACGCAGACGGCAGGACACTCTTCATTTAGCCCACTGCTCAGATCTGTAACTTCCTGGGGCTTGCAATAGCCTGAAATGAAGTTTCAGGATATGCTGCAAGGCCTACATTCTTGCCTGCTGGTCAGAAGATGCTCACTTAAGAAGCTGAAGAAATATAAAAGATATACTAGAGAAACAGTCTGTGAAGGCAGTCTTCTTTTGATTTTGATGGGAATGGAAAGTTTTCCTTTTTTTCCTACCTCCACTTTTACCTTCTGAGATTAAGAACTACCTCTTGGCTGTCTAAAGTAAGTGTCTAGGCTTGTAAAACAGATCACACACACAGATTTAGGAAACAAGAGGTTTGGGATTTTTTTAAAGCAGCAAAGAAATATTTGATAATCAGCCCTTAATTCCCAAAAGAATGGATTAACTATGGGCCTTGATGTTAGGTTTCCAATTTTTCATTTAAACTGCATGAAAAACTGTGTTGTCTTTGATACTAGTAGAAAAGAGAAAGTAAGTGGAATGCCTGCTGTTCTTCGAATTCCACCTCCATGACACCCCGTAAGAATGAACACCTGACCACCTGCCACCTCAGTAACACCATATTATAATAATATTTAAATACATTAGCTTTCTTCTGCAACACTTGTGCTCTTCATCCAGTCCTTTATCTCCAATACCGGACGAGTCTACTCATCAGTCTTTCCTTTGTGTGATTTCTGGAACACTATGACTGACTTCACAAATTTTCTCATAAAAATGTACCTCTTTCACCAGTTGAATGTTTTAATTGTGCAAATGACAAAGCCTCTTACTACAAATATTGGAACTGTCACTTAGCTATCACATCAGAATCTAAATAGCTCTATCTGCCTTTCAAAATGACAGCGTATGACTTCCTCCAGTCAATTGACTGCTGTTTCTTTCAGTTTACTTACTAATTTCACAATTAAGATTTTTTGTTTTGCACGAAGTTATCTCAAAGACTCCTGGATCTTATCTACTTACAAAACAGACTGTAGGAAAACTGCATGCAATGCCCCTGAAACAGCACATATGGAATGCCCACCAGTGAGACGTTTCCCAAAACGCATCGGGAATATGTGAGGTACTCTTTTGTAATTCCTACAATAGCACTGAAATACTATATACAACTGACTAGGAAATCTAGTTTTCCCAAAGGATTTCTGATTTTTAGCTAATGGGTATTGATGCAGTGAAACTAAGCTTTGTCAAAGCATGTCTTCAAGATAAGCTTTTATCTTCACGGCACTATGAAGCCAGAGTGGTCTTAAATGTCATCACTATTCTCAGCTGTAATGGCATCTAAAGCCACAGAAGGTAGAATATGCCTGTACATCTTTTGAATTCCCAGTTGGAAGGCTCCTTAATTTGAAGCGATGCAAGGGGCTCTCACTAAATTCGTCTGGACTCTCAGCTCTCACATGAAAACTAGACGGTGGTCCAACTTTGAAGTTAATTCTTTTAACATTTTTTCCTAATTAAAGGAACACTTTGGTCAGAAACACATCTTTTTTTCTTTTTTTTTTTTATTTTTCTTTTTCTCCCCATCTCCACAGTCCTGCAACAAATGTGCTTTGATTTTACTTTACATACTGTTGGGGGAGTGTGTAGTGTGATCTTTGATCCACAGATGAACACTGGCAATTTTAGCCTAAATGGAATTTGTCTGAGAAACTACATTAAAATACCATTTGAAACATAATGAATACTCAACTCTAATTGGTGCTGTTTGGAGTGCTGTGTAGTTCTAGAAGCACTTTAATGGGAAGACTTCAACTGTCATTTTATATTCCTATATAGATATCTGGAAATCTCAGAAGAAACTCCTTTTTCTCCACAGATT
>VZTM01023879.1:3425-17332 GCA_013400555.1 Jacana jacana | reverse complement strand
GGAGCATATAGCAGAGAAGCAGATGTCGCTCACTTTTTATGTGACAATATCATATGTCATCTATTTCCACAATGATTTGGTCAAACCCTCTGTCTGATGCTTTAACAATTTTTTACTTGGGAAAAACTGACAGATTCCATAGAATTCTTTCTTTAGTGTGTGTGTGTGTGTGTGTGAGGTTTCTGCCTTATAATTCCCCATGAAAACCATCCACAGCCAATGAGACTGTTCTGGGAGTATCTGAACTGATGTTTTTCTTCTGCTTATTAGATTCTGTAATTGGGGGAGTGGTGGTGTGTGTGTGTGTTCAGTCATTTGCAGTATGTATGGCATGAGAGTCTCATGTTGTTTAAATAAATACAATACATAACAAAGGATGGATGCTTTTTACAAATTTAACAGCTCGTAAAAGTGAGAAAGGATTGACAAATTATACTGTCATCTTCTTTTACTTCCTTTATATACAGACTTGACCACTTGAACTATTCTGAAATTAATGGCTAGACCAAAATTTTGGTGACTTAATTTCTTAGCTTTAGGGGGTGAAAAAGCCACTTTTCACAATACATTTGCCATCATGAAAATAGCAATACAAATCTAATATGTGACATACCGTACATCTGCTATATCTTCAGATCACATCTGCTTGTTTCACCAAAAAACTGTTTTCTGTTGTAAGCAGCAGAAAGACAATGAATGTATGGGGGACAAAGATGGATTCCATTCTGCTTCATGTATCATTAAATATGTCAGCTATATTCTGATTACCGAATGTTTCTGTTAATTCTTATGATGAAAAGGTGAGGAGAAAGAAAAAAGCTTGTCTCTTGTGTTTCAGCTTGAGTTTGCAGTGCTGGCTGTCAGAAACATCTTTTGAAGTTCTTACTGTCATTATACACATTCACGCATAAAAGTATAATTGCCATTTAACTAATGGAAAACGTATTCTGATAATTTTTTTCATATTGCCTTAATTGCATTGTATGTTCTGTTGTTTCTTCTAATAGTCTCATGTTTAGTCATATCTTGGTAATAATACACATCAGTTTTTTATGAATGCATTATGTAAATCAGAAAAACATCACAATAAAGATCAATTACAGTTAATAGTTTGATGATGGAAACACACATCCAGAACTCTAATTCAGCACAAAGACCTGCTGAAAATATTTTAAACCTATGGATCCACTACACAAAACCCCTGCTTCTGTTATTATCAGAAAAACACTGGTGGTGGTGGTACTGTTTAAAAACTTCAAAGAACCACTGTTGTCTTCTTCCCTACCCCTTTAAAGGAAGGGATTAGTTGAGAAGCAGTTCAAAGTGCAAGCCAGAGCTGTTTCAGGGAACTTCAGAATTTGGAGCAGGTGTTATTACCATATGTGCTAGTAGTACATCCAGTAGCAGTGCAAGTCATCCTGGCTTAGAGGAGAAGAAAACCTGACTCGGTATTCCCAGCAGATCTCCCAGACAATGAATCACAGGTTGAGAAATCGGAAGATATGGACAGGAAGAAATAGAAATACTTTATGAGGGTTACCACGAGGATAAAAGAAAGGAAATCATGCTTAAAACAATGTACCAAAGTAAGTAAAAAAGCCAGAAGTTTCCTATTTATTAGAAAAAAAAAAGAATTCTTAGCCAAATTCACACAGAGGATATGTTTTCATGATAGAATTATAGAAGGCTGACACCAGTATTGGTGCATGCAGGTCATCCTTCTCTAGCCATAAAGCTGTATGGAACAATGACAATGTCCTGCCAAGCACTGTAGCTACTTAAGTGTTATTGCAGACACTTAAGGTCATACTTCCCATCATTGTTCTTTCTGCAGTGAACTGGGCTGCTCCCTAATGCTTTCTGCAGTGAACTGGGCTGCTCCCTAATGCTTTCCTTGTTAATGACTAGAGAATCTACCTGTACCAAGCCAGTCTGGAGACTTAATGGTGAGTACTAGAAGACATCCAGCCTTTTAATGCTTGTCCTTAACCTTCTTTAGAAGTAAGTAGTTAGCTCTTTTCCACTTCAAATAGAAATTCCAATATTAGCTCTGTCGTTCCAGCCAGTTAGCCCAAGGCTAGAGCGCAAACCATTTCAAATGCAAAAGGCTGTGGAGAGAAGGGGGCTTGGGCCCCAGCTAGCATGTGCTGTTATATGCAAATATCTCTCGGATTTCATACAGAAGATGATTCTATTCAGTAGTATAAACCATGAATAACAGAACTGGAATCTGACCTTTTAAAAACATAAGCAAAGGAGTTGTTCCACTTGCCCTGCTGCTGTGCCCTGCACAGATAAAAAGCACAGTCACGCCAAACTTCTCGCCCTTATTAGTATTACAGTTATTACTGTGACACTTGGTTGAAAAGGCAAGACAAACCTTCAGTCTTGCCCTTACCAGAAAGGCATCAAAAATCATAGTTTCACCATCCATTAAACAGTGCTCAGTGTAGTTGTTTTCTACTCAAAGCAGAACAGGAAAGGCCAGACTGAGTTTTGCTTTGCCTACCCAAAGGAAAGGACATTCTGCTTGCAAAAGAATAAGTATGGAGATATATCTACTTTGCATCTCTTCACCAAGAATGTAAAGGGATACTGGAGAAGAAATGATAATTTTGTATCCAGCTGCATCACTCATCACACTTTATGCCAAAATATGCACTATGAATCACTATTTAATATTTTTTTTTCCAGTTAGGGATTGGAGTATGCTCTAGGAACCAGACATCTTAATATTACCTGTTTATTCATTGCAGAGGAAGTCATAATCCAGCATTACTATCTATACAGTTTCAGGATAGTTGCATTATTTTCTCTCTGGAATATGGCATCTCCAGCCAACAAATGCTATAGGTTGACTTCTGTGATAGGCCTGCTGTTGTGTGCATATTACCAGTGTGACCCCACTGAGAAGCAGCCGCTGGTGCCACAACTCATATATTGCTGAGCAGCCCACACAACTGCACAACGGAGAGGAGCACCCTACAGCAAGGCTGTCCTAGGCTCTGGAAAGAGAATAGCTGTGCTAACATGGTGCTGTGTTTGAGTTAATAAGCCCTGTTCTTTCAATCTGCTCATTGGAACAGGTAGACGTCTGTACTGAAATGTCTTTGCTGTTTCCTAGACTGAAGCCAGCTCAGTTACTGCTGTCTTAGAGATCTTTCACTATGCTTTGTCAGTCAATATAGACACACCTATCCTCTCCAAGGTTCAGATTTGAACCTGTTTACTCCAGTTCTAACTGGTGAGATGATAATACAATGTGACATGGCCATAACTCAGTCCTAGAGGTCTTTTGTTTTAATTTGTTTTTTGAAAAAAGGTTCATTTAGGTTGTATCTTGGCCTAGCTATCAAATTCAAATAAGTTCTGTGCAAAAGTGCTAAAACACTTTCAGTCTTGAGATCATATTCTGCCAGTTGAGAAAGGAGTTAGTTAGCGATTTTCTCACCCAGGTGGATAGATTATGGTCCTGCAGTGAGATACAATTTACATAATTTTAATGTCAACATCGGAGATAATTATATGTTAGTTGGTAACCATAGATTGCCTTCATCATGCATGAAAATAAGTCAACGATTTTGGAACACAATTCATCTGGCCTATTTTATAGGCCTGTGAGCTGACTCATATCCCAGAAATGCCTGTTTTTCCCATTGATGAAGAGGGAGCTTAAGGTGACTACATGAGAAAGAAAAAAACACCCCTATGTTGTAGATATCTCCAGCCAGTCAGATGAATCCTCTGCAGGGTGACTAACAAGTCAAAGAACAGGCAGACAAGACTTAAGCCAAATCTATTCAATATTTTTACCCTGATCCACTGAGAAATTGTTCTGCTGTCCACTCAGCCCAAAGCAAATGAATACATTACAGCTGCTTGCTGAGAGTGAACACTGAAATATGGAGCTGGCTACAGGAATGATGAGGTCCACAAAAGATTACTCATATCTCAGGTTGAGACAAAAACTTTCCCTCTAGTTCGCCTTGTCAGAGTTTACTTATTCAGGTCTGCATTATGCCTTACCTTTCTATCTGTCCAAAAACATTCAGAAAAAAAACAGTTATGCAAGTTTGGTGAGGAAACCAGAAACCATATTTTCTCCTTGTGATTGAACAAGATTGGAATTTGTTAGTGATCTCACTCAAACCAGTGTAAATCGGGAGTAATTATATCCAAACTGATGGAGATAACCTACTTGGAAGTGAGAATCTGGGCCTACTATTTTAAAAATAGCAGCAAAGTTTATATTGCGTGAATAAGAGAAAGATGTAATTTGGTTCTAATGAAATGGTGTGGTCTTTTTTATGTAATGAAGAGAAATAGCATTGTAGCTGAACCACCGAATAAAAGTTTTCACTTTACTTACAGTACATTTTACTGTCATCAAAAAAACATTTGGGAATAACAGTTTCCAATGAGTCTCTGTTGAAATTTTGGGATAATAAACTTTTATATCTTAATATTTATGATTCTAATAAACTACCACAATATTAAAATGAAAGATACAAAATCTGAGGTCAAATACTACAATTTGTTGCAAGGCAAAACAATTTTGAATAATAAACCACTATTGAAATCTAAGATCACTTCCTATAATTTAATAAGTAATCCCCTTGGTGATATATTCCGGATATTAAACTGGTTTAACTCACTTGGACCAGCTGTTTTAAATTGGTATGTAGCATTCTGCCAAATGATAATACAAAAATAACCATGAAATGACATGGTAACCATTTAAGTTCTGATTTTTACCTTCATTGACTACTACAAAGTGATTGCAAATCCGATAATTAGGGATCAAACAATTAATTCCTTACTGTTAATAGCAGTGAATGAAAAGTATAAAGATAATATTTTATTAGCTCACCTACAGTACTGCTGGATAGATATCAGTTGACCAGATCTAAGTGGTTGATTGGATAACGTATCTCACAGCTTCCAATTCAGCTAATACATGCCAAAAAGTTAGTGTTTTTTTTCACCAAAAGCATCCAGCTGTAGACTATCATTGTTTCCATAATGAAGTCAGTATAGCTTTTACTTATAAAACTTTTTCAAAGGATATTGTCTGAGTCTGAGGAAAAAAAAAATTCAAAATGCTCTGTCATGTCCAACCAAAAATTCTCCATACACGTATCTTTCATTGTATTTCAAACACACTTGTGTTAGACTATGCAATCATTAGAAGAGATGACAGTTTATCCATTACTTGTTTCATACACATGTTTGCCAATGCATCAAGTTCAAAATTTGCAGTCCTATGTGTGGCACATAATGGAAACTGTCCTTTAATAGCCACTTCAGAAAAATGATGAGCCAAAGCCAAAAACATGCCATACTTATCCTTGGTGTTAAAGATGTTCAGTCACTACGGTTTGCTTTACTGTTGGGTCAGGAATTTCCCTGCCTACTGCAAATGAACTTGTGAAACCTTTGATTTATTGGAAAAAGGAAAAAAGCTGTTCTAAGGAATGGTGTAA
This sequence comes from Jacana jacana, assembly GCA_013400555.1. NCBI lineage: Eukaryota > Metazoa > Chordata > Aves > Charadriiformes > Jacanidae > Jacana > Jacana jacana. Next base: position 11,849 of record VZTM01023879.1, on the reverse strand, counting down.
GACTTTATTCAATAAGAAGAATTTGAAGTATACACAGAAATACGAGCAGCAGTCACTACAGCTGACAGAGACTGGAAATTTGTGTCATCTAGTTTGCAGAGCAGGTGCCAATGCCATTGGGTCTTTCTCTTCTTTGTGTTGGCCATGCAATTAGATAGGCTGCAGCCACCACAATGTAGAACCACATCCCTCAGAATCTGGTGCACTTGAGAGCTATGTTGGCTTGAGGTCTATAAAAATGACAGTTTTATTTACACAGTTGTTCCATTATGCCTCACTGAAGGGAACAGAGAGATTGCTTAACATGCTTCTCATTTGTTTATTTGTTTTTCGTTATTGGATAAAAGTGTTGCTCAGGAAATAACTAATATAACTGACAGCACTGATTTGAAGAAGGGATGATGGCAAACAGGGACAGTCCTGTCTGAGAGTAGTGAATGGCAGGTTCTCTACCCACCCAGCAAATCTTTCTTCAAATAAGTGCCCTCTGTGGGTGGGGAAAGATGACCAAGAATACTTCCATTTGTGAAAGAATTGTGATCTAACCTCAGATCAACAGACGTAATCAACACTAATCCAAGCAAGTGCTTACCCCGTTGCAAAAAAATGTGGACTGCATTATTTTGGAAGCTGACTCAGGAAAGTCAGTTGTGGAAATATAAAATGCAGGTCTACCCTCAGAGGTTGTGACTGATGTTAATGAAAATGGCAGTTTACTCTTAGACTAAAGATAGGTTGTGTTGGGGCAAGCTAACAATATTATAAGAATCACCCCTTGATTATTTATTGCCAAACCCTCAGTGGTGTCAAATACTCCTTAGAGGTCAAGAACAAGCTATGTAGAACTCTCGGTGCTCTAAGAGTTTTTGCTGGCTCATCAGAGTGTGGCTTGTCAACTGAATTTTCCAGTCATTGATACAACTGGGGCTGTGTGCCCTGCCCAATCTGGTCAGTGGAAAAGCAATAACATTTCTTCAAAATATCATATTTGTGGTATTCCTCTTTCATTATAGTTGACTAAGTCAGAGTAAGTGGCACAAATGTAAACCTCATCAGTTTTAAAAGTGATACTTTTCTGTCCGATCCTCACCTGACATAGACAAGGTAGGGAATATCCCTACGATGATAAAAAAGTTGTATCTCTTTACTCCAGGCCCTAAAGCAGTTGAATTTATCCATTTCTGTAATTTAGACAATATGTCAAAATGCTCTAGAAGTAGCAGTTAGGATTTCCTCTGTTTTGTAAAACACTAAACACTCTGGGGGGCTCAAGAATAATTCCCAACTATTGTTTCAATGTGTTTGAAAGTGTTTGAATCCACTGACTATTCTCAGCTATACAGGAACACACACACACGCATACACAAATATCTCTTGAAGGAAATCAGAGCATCTGAAGAAAAGGTTTACTTTACTCTGGGTGATCTCAGATACATTATTTACACACAGAAATCTCTTAGAGGGAACTATAAAAACACATCAAAGTGCAGTGACTTTCTTGTGCTTCTCCCTCCCAAGCTCTACAACAGATTTTGCAGTTTATCTTCTCGTCCTGGTCAGTCTCTTCCAGTTCTTGCAATAAAACAGGGTACATGAAAACTGAAACTCTTTGGACAAAGATGTTGTTAAATATTTTCTTTCAGAAACTGATTCTTCTTTGTTATTTTTTTTTTTTGCAATTTTTTATAGAATCTTTCAGCGTTGTTCCTCTTACTGTGTGAGGGACTCCTTTAGGAGATGTATACAACTATTAATGTAGTGATGGTATCAGACCCTGTGCTTTGTGGGCCTCATGCTTTGGAAGCATTAATCTAAACCATGAAAGAAGATGGTCCACACAAAGGGCCAAACTGGACATCCATAAGTCCAAGGGCCCTAGTGAGATGTACCTGCGAGTGCTGAGAGAACTGGCAGATGTTATTCTTGGGCCACTCTCCATCATCTTTGAAAGGTGACAGAGAATAGAAGAGGTGCCTGAGGACTGGAGGAAGGCAAATATCACTCCAGTCTACTAAAAGGGCAAGGAGGAGGACCCAGGGAACTACAGGCTGATTAGTCTCACCTCCGTCCCTGGGAAGGTAATGGAGCGACTTGTTCTGGATGTCATCTCCAAACATGTTGAAAAACAGGAAGTTATTGGAAGTGGTCAACACAGATTTACCAAGGCTAAACCATGCCTANCACTCTCCATCATCTTTGAAAGGTGACAGAGAATAGAAGAGGTGCCTGAGGACTGGAGGAAGGCAAATATCACTCCAGTCTACTAAAAGGGCAAGGAGGAGGACCCAGGGAACTACAGGCTGATTAGTCTCACCTCCGTCCCTGGGAAGGTAATGGAGCGACTTGTTCTGGATGTCATCTCCAAACATGTTGAAAAACAGGAAGTTATTGGAAGTGGTCAACACAGATTTACCAAGGCTAAACCATGCCTAACCAATCTGATAGTCTTCTATGATGTTATAACTGGATGACTGGATGAGGGGAGAGCAGCAGACGCCATCTACCTTTACTTCAGCAAGGCTTTTAACACTGTTTCCCACAACATCATCATTAGGAAATTAAGAAAGTTAGGGCTAGATGAGGGGGCAGTTAGGTGGATTGAAAACTGGCTGTGTGACAGAACTCGGAAGTTGTAATTAATAGAACAGGGTCAAGTTGGAGGCCTGTAACCAGTGGTGTCCCCCAGGGGTCAATACTCAGTCCAGTCTTGTTCAACATGTTCATCAATGACCTGGACGAGGAGACAGAGTGTATCCTCAGCAAGTTCACTAATATTACCAAACTGAGAGGGCTGCCTAACACTCCAGAGGCTGCGCTGCCATCCAGTGTGACTTGAACAGCCTGGAAAGCTGGGCAGAGAAGAACCTAATGAGGTTCAACAAGAGCAAATGTAGGGTCCTGCGCCTGAGGAGGAAGAATGCTAGGCATCATTATAGGATAGGGGTGGACCTGCTGGAGAGCCCTTCTGAGGAGAAGGATCTGGGGGTCCTGGTAGATAGTAAACTATCCATGAGCCAGCAATGGGCCCCTGTTGCCAAGAAGGCCAATGGAATTCTGGGCTGCATGGGGAAGAGTGTGGCCAGTAGGGCGAGGTAGGTCATTCTCCCCCTCTACTCTGCCCTGTTGAGGCCACAACTGGAATACTGCATCCAGTTCTGGGCTTGCCAGTTCAAGAGAGACAGGGAACTACTGGAGAGAGTCCAGTGTATGGCAACAAAAATGATTGAGGGATTGGAGCACCTCCCTTATGAGGAAAGGCCGAGAGAGCTGGGACTTTTTAGCCTGGAGAAGAGAAGGCTGAGGGGAGACTTTATTAACGCTTATAAGTATCTGAAGGGAAGGCTGAAGATGGAACCATACTCTTTTCAGTGGTTCCCAGTGACAGGATGAGGGGCAATGAACACAAGCTGGAACATAAGAAGTTCCATTCAAATATGAGGAAAATTTTCTTTAGGATGAGGATGCCAGAGCACTGGAACAGGCTGACCAGGGAGAGTGTGGAGTCTCCTCCTCTGGAGACCTTCAAGACCTGCCTGGATGCTTGTATCTTCACCACACCATGACATTTGTGTTGGCTGCTGTGCTTTCAAATTTCTGAATTACCCTAGTGTGTGCTTTGGGTATTTCCATCATTTTGACTATTTCCATTCCTTTTCCTTATGAGCCCACCTGGAAAATAGCAATAAAACTTACAAGCTTTAGGGGACTTATTTTCCAAAGTTCACCGCAGTTCTAGTTGTTTTTAGGAGAGCTTACCACTTTATCAGGCATAAAGTATTGTTATAGTTGTATATACCTAAATATTTGTTGTTAAATGAGCAAAACAGTTTGGTTCTGCACTATCAATTCAGGATAGGATCTGTTAAAATACATGTGACAAAAACTCCAATAATTTTAGTTGCTGTTTCTAAAATATCTTATGTTTCCCAACAAAATAAATTATTTATATTGCTATAGGGAAGTTTCAGCTTGGAAGAAGGTGGAAAGTTCAGTTCAAGCAGCAATAAAACACCAGAATCTTAAAAATTAAATACATAGTTATTCATCAAAAGATGGTGCCTATGATAATTTTCTTCTTTGTTATGTTAAATACAGCTTTTTAATGTTAGATATAGGTGAATTGCTCTCTAGAACTAAGGTGGTCTCTCCATCAGACCAAAGGATGATGGCAGCCTGGAGACAAGCAACCATGATATGCCCTCTTCTAAGAAAATCAACAAAGAAAATTCCCAATTAGTCACATAGTTTGTGCTTTAAATAGATGCAATTTCCATAAGGTGAGGAATGTTATGAGCAAAATTGCTGGAGAGTGAAATGTAAGCAGAAAACTTTGAATGAAATTCAGGCATTCTTTCAGAAGAGTGGGCTAAATCCCCATGATTTCACAATCAAGAAAGTACAACCCTTGGCTAAAAACGTAACCTCATTTTGGGAAAACTGGTAATATAAAAGCAATGTACAACATGTGAAAATAGACAGAAAAGGCAGGTTAATTTAGCACTATGAATGAGAAATTCTGAACAAAAGAAAAAGAAAGAACTTTTCAAAACTTTATTTAAATGACAAAAAATATGCTAGAAGTTATATAATCTTATCAGTAGATAAGGATGTTAAATTTGCTAATAATGAAAGAGAAAAGGGATAAATGTTCAGTAAATACTGCCTTTTATTACTGTGAGAAAACCAGAAACGTTTAAACACTTCACATGAGGATGATTAAGATCTTTCCAATCCTGTAGTTACCAAGAAGGATTTTAAACAAAAAAAAAAGGTTAAATATTTTTAAATCAGTAGGTCAGAGGGCTTGTCTCAGCAGCCTTCTGAGGAGATATCTGAATCAGTTACATTTGAATAAATCTTGAAATACTGGAGAAATTCCAGAAGACTAGAAGAGTACAAATCATAGAATCATAGAATCATTCAGGTTGGAAGAGACCCTTGGGATCATCAAGTCCAACCATCAACCCTACTCTACAAGTTCTCCCCTACACCATATCCCTCAACACCACATCTAATCTACTCTTAAATGCAGGGATGGTGACTCCACCATCAAATGTTGTGTAATATCCAAAAAGGTTACATTAGGCAAATTGCTGGACATCAGTCCCAGCCAAAATAATGGTAAAGCTGATAAACTAATAAATTGATATGTCTAAGAACTGCCAGAGGGTTCCCAAAGGTAACCAGCCATGAGGCACCCTTCTACCTTTAGTGTCACCTCTCAGTGATTATCTGAAGGGTGATGACATCCAATGTAAGATATTCCTAAAATACAGGCAGAAGACAGTTGGGAAGGACAAAAAAACTGGTGGAAGAGCATATAATGATATGCAAAATTAGCTGACTTACATAGTCAGGTGAGATAATTTCAACTAACCAGTTTAATACAGCTGAATTTCTGCAGATGTTCTGAAATGGATCATAGGAGACAAGTAACAGAGCAGAAGTTCCTAATGTAATTCTGAAAAAAACTCCACATATATGAATCTTTTATTGTATAAACTGAGTAACAAATACAAGTAGGGTGATGATTTTACCTCTGAATGTAATATCGATGAGATTGATACTAGAATATTGCATACACATCTGGTGTCCATATTTGGGGGGGTGGGGAAGTTGAAAAATTGGAAAGGATCCAGAGAGAACCTTAAAAATCATTTCAGGATGGAGAAAATGCCTTACAGTGGGGCACTGGAAATGCTCAATCTGTTTAGATTATAGTAGATTTAAGGGTGGCTTGATTATGTATGTATGTACATACATTGGGAAAAACACTGAACACTGAAAGGGCTTTTAAACCAAAGCAAAAAGGCCTTAAGAAAATCAATGAGTACAAGCTAAAACCAGATAGGTTTAGTTTGGAAATAAGGCACATTTTTCAGCAATGAGGGAGATAAAAAAAAATAATAATAATAAAAAAAAGCAGCTACAAAGGAAAAAGTAGTGCATTCTCCTTCTCTGCATACTAATATTGGCTGTGTTTCAGAAAGATGGGCTTTAGCCAAACAAAAGCTGTTATTTAGTCAGAGACTTTTACTCAATTTAAGATATTAAATTGCCCAATTATTCCTTCTGAACTTAAACACTTTATGTAGGATACAACTCATTTAACTTTAGTTGTCTACAGTGCAAACTTCTGAACCTCAGGGGAGCCTAAGATGGGTGGATTCATCTTACCCATTTTAGAAACCTGCATTAGGATGAGATTAATCCTGAAAACCGCTTGTTTCTCTCTACTGTAAAGGAGATGCTATAAAGGGAACAGAAAGAGGCTATAAAGGGAATTTGAATAACTAGCCCTGATGTAGAGATTTCCACTGCAAGTGCCTGTGTTCAGTCAGATGTATCCTACTCAGTTGTGTGTCTGAGTGTCAGGAAGGCATTCTGACAAACATTCTTTAGCAGCAAGTCTAGTTCAGCAAGAAAGGCAGTACCTGCTAGCATTAGGTGAGGTTGGGGTTTACAATATTTCTTCTGTGCCTAATGTGTAACTGTTTACATACATTTATGTAGATTTTTCCATTTGTTTCCATCTTCCATGTGTTTCAGGCTACAACATATTTTAAAATTTAATAATAAAAAAAATTATGCTTTCCCCATGTTTTAAAGCAATTTTCAAAAGGGAATTAAAGATGAGGAGTTGAATGTCTCTATTCACTAAAGGCCCAACTTTTCATCGCCACCCAGTAATCCAGGCCAGTGGGAGGACACAGAACAAAATGATATCCAGTGTGAAATAAGATCTCGCTATGACTCTGAATTTTGGGATGTTTCCCTGTTTGCTTTGAACTCCACATTAAATCAAGTCAGAATAAATATTCCCAACAACAGAAGAAAACTTGAGAATAAAATAAGTCACAGCTCTTAATGGACAAGCCTCAGTCACTGGGAACAGGCACGCGAACACACACAGAGTTAAAGGGCTTGTGAAGTTTGAGGGGTTTTGTGTTTAGAAATAAGCAAGATCTCCCACACCAGACCCCTGGTCAACTTTTTACACAGACAACATGGCTTAAAGTCAAGGGAAGATTTGCCTCGGGAAGGACTGGAGGGCTGGATTCAATGTACTGTTCATTATGGTTATTTTCCTTTTCTTTATGAGCCACCTGGGAATCTATCTCCCTGTTTCAACTGACATGAACTATTTTGTTTCAACATTATTTTTTTACTGTTCTAGCCTGTATGCTTTATTGATGTTGATTATAATTTGGTTGCTCACCAACTTAAATTGAAAGGAAAAGCTGCAATCCAAACCCTTTTCTGTAGTGATTTAAGAACAACTAACATGTATGTTGCTTGGACCAAACCTTTTCATTAAATAGTTATTACAGAAATTTTTATTTTTGTTAAGAAAGTTTTTAATATGAAAGCACGTTTCACCTCTACATAATTTAAAGTGTATAACGCTTGTTCAAGATCAACCTATTACTTAAATAAGAACATTATACTGGCAATGAAAATGATCAATGACTCAAAAGAGGCACTTGTGGAGCATCTACAAAAGGTAGATGCTGCTTAGACATTATACATTTACTGTGTACAGCAATTAATGTAGATATATGTAACCTGGAACCTCTATTTATCCTTACTGAAAATAGTGAAAGGATTAATACACTTCAAATAGCAATAGAAATCATTTCTCCTTAAAAATCACTTCATTTGTGGATCTCCTTTCTACAAGATATTTGGAAAAAAAATCTCAGCATGTCTTTTTCTAGATAATATTCTTAAAATTCCTCAGAGTACAATTGTAAAATAATTCACATTGAGACTTGGAAATTCATTGCTTAACTATTTAATTAATGAGCTAATACATCCTTTACCATCTCTTAGAAGTTTCAAATACAGTTCTCTGTGCTGCTATTTCTAATATTCATAGAGAAAAAAAGACATAACAAAATTACACCAAAATCTAAAAACATTGCTGAAGTCTTATTGAGCAGGCACAATTTTTTATGTATTTTTTCCCCTGAAAGAAGGATGAACTAGAGAATGGGAAAAGTTTTAACTAAATCATTACATTACTAGAAGATGGCCTTACAGTACAAGACTGAATATGACCTAANGAACAGATATGAATAATTGACAAGCCACAATCAAGGTGAAAATTCTCATTTGGAATGACCAAATTGTCAGTAGTGGGACATCCCTTCAGATTTTCCTTAAGTCTCTGGCACTCCCTAGTGAATCATTATCAGATTTAAGAATAATTTTATTTTCTGAAACATAGTTTCAGCTTTAAAAACTACCTCAGTAGTGCCACAGAGAAGGCCCAAGCTCCTGCATGCAATTGTCCATATGGTGAAAATCTTAAAACACCTTTGGTCTATGCCAAATAGCATTCCCCCAGGCAGCAGCTGGACACAGTTCAACGTGACTATACAGGTCAGGAATAGTTCCCATGAGAGACTTTGGATGTGGTTA
>VZTM01023877.1:10658-23179 GCA_013400555.1 Jacana jacana | reverse complement strand
AAATATAAAATAAGCAGATGTCTACTCTACAAATACTTTATAAATCTCAGAATCTATTTTTTTACAGAAATGTTGTATAAATAACTCCCAAAATATGAAATAGGGAAACTAGAGTTGACTCTAAATATAAAATTGTCTTATCATTACAAATCAGTTAATTTTGCTCTGTCCTCCTGAAAAATGTTTTCATCCAAAATGATCTGTAGTGTTTGACTAGACTTGCTCTGACATCATTTAATAGACCTTTATTTAAATACCAGATAAATATCAGAGACAGAATTTTGGGCCCTGAGTTCGGTAATAATCCTCCATTTATGCTTCTCTCTTTATACCTTAAAATGCCTGAAATTCTCTGTTTACAAGTGGGGAAACAGAGGCATGGGGAGATGAAATGTCTCGCCCACCATGTGTGAATGAACTCTGTAGATCCTCTTTTCCATTATGAAAAGAACAAATTATTCAACCTCAAACGATTAATTTTTCTCCTAAGAGAACACAATGTTCTGAGGAAAGCTACCAGGCCAAACAAATACATTTCCCATAGGCAAAAGTAAAATGTATAGCGCTACTTCCAGGATCTTATTGGGGAAATTCTCTCTCCAGTATTGTTGGATGTTCTATTCTTTCTTTCTTGGTTGTTTTTTTTTTTTCTTCTTTTTGTTTTGGTTAAAATTGCTTACCTATACTTTCTTCGTGGTTTTCATTTATTTTGATAAATATGATGGCAACATCTCCAGACAGATCCTTCCACAGAAAACACTGTGGCTGTAAGTGGACTGCTGCATGAGAAATGTGCCCAGAACCTCCCATTTGAAAGACCATATCATTTCAGCAACATACAAACCTGGGAGCCCACTGTAGAAAGGGCATCCCAAATCTGCTGTATGCTGTTGGTGCACAGTTGGCTCAGCACTCTCCACGCTCCTGCCTCTGATTTTATTTTTTCCCTTTATCAGGTTAGTACCCCTGGCACAGGCAGATCCTGCAACTTGCTGCCACTGGAATTGCTGTCCCCAATCCAGAAGGTGGTAGGAGGAACAGAATTGTGGTTCCTTTGTCCATCTCTAGACAATGGCCACTAGCATGCAGAGCCACACGCTGATTGCTGGTGTATATTTGGTTGGTGTTTCAGACCCAACTTTGCACCTTTCTAATCATTAATCAACAATCAGACAAAGGATATATTGCTGAATCCAGACAGCAGCCAATACAGACCTCTAATACATTATGGATTCTCTGTCAGCACATTTATTTATTGTTTGCAGTGTTCTGTTTGAAAATCCCTGTGCTCTTTCACTTGTTTTATTTATATATTTACTTAGCTACTTATTTCTCTTTAGCTGGATTTAACAAAGGCGTGAAGCTTCATTTATTAATATTTTTTACAAACCCCGAATAGTGGATTACTTTATATAAAAGACATGTATAATATTATTCTCAGTACTTCAGGATTAAATTGCCCAATGCCCGAGTGTGGTTCTTCTTCAGGTAAATATCCAGTGAATCCTTTTATCATTAGTTAACTCTATAATAAAGCTTGACTATCAGCTTTGAAATAAATGAATATACGTTTGTCTATACGTCCAGCATTCAGTGAGATTTTTCAGTGTATCATAAAACCAAGCAACAATAAGGACCTCACTATTCTGTGGTTAGGCTTTAACATAAATGCATCAGTCTGGGACCTCGGGTGCTGCACAGCGTGCAACCATGCTCTGCTATCAAATTAATGTTAAAATATGTATGTCCTGGCTTCTGATTTATAATATCGTTGACAAATAGTAAAAAGGACAGGCATGCCATAAAGTTTATGGATGGAGTGATGGCATGCACAATGATGCCTCATAAAGAATAAAGGGGGGAAAGTTATTTATTCTTGTGGATTTGAGAACTAAAATACAGATAGACTGGCTGCGTGCACAGAATTTTTCATAAATATCCCACAGTGCACCCTGTTGTACAGCAGCCATACATTAATTAGAGCATTCAGCAGACACTGCAATGTGTTACACTCACCCAAGTGAATCTTCATTTTTCACATGCAGGGCCTTACTAATTAAAATCAGCTTTGCAATTATAAGTGGAAAATTGTGTTAAACTTTCAAGCGTGATCTAGAAAAAATGTATTTATTTTTAGGGTATTTTATTTTGATGCAAATGAATTCTCCATCAAAGTGAGACCAGTAAAAGGGAGGTATGAGGATTTCTCTTTTTTTGTATTATAGATGCTCCTCTCAGTTGCAAGTTGCAATGCTCCACTATCTCTCTGCCAGTACCTGGCCCTGTTCCAATGCTTTTAGTGAGTGCTATCTGTCAAGGCATGAATAATACAGCCCCTAGGCTGTCGGCAGAATCCAAATGAGGCATACATCAGGAAGCAAGCACTCGACTTTAGCTCCAGAACATGCTCCTGTGAAGACAGGCAATTATTCACCCACGGCTGCAGCCATGGCAATCAAACTGGTGGGTGAAAAGGTATATGAAATGAAAAAAATTGAATAAGAAATATGGCACAACAAGCCACAGAAATTCAATAATTTCCTAATAAGAGAGAGACATTTCAGTCTTTTAATTTTGAAGTTTGGGAGCCTGAATTATTTCACTCCTCTGTTCTAAAATATAGATGACTGAACTACAGTATACAAATGCCAAGGCAATATGAGGCTATGTGGGGCTTTTCCTAATCAAAACAGCAATGCTAAAATCTAAGGTATTCATAAATTCATATAAATCTGTTGTATGAAGTGACAAATCTCATGCTTAAAAATTCAAAGATGGTCAAAACAATTCTAGCTGTGTAATGCAACAGTAACAGAGACAGCCTAGTAAAGCAACAAAGAACTGGTTGATACTGAGAAATTTGGTGAAAAATGAAAATGCAGTATATTCTATAAGGTTTGGGACAATTCACACATTATAGATCCAAATACTATTTCATCATTCCTCTTTAGTTTTGAGATTCACTTCTTTTTGCAAAATGTTCTATTACTGATTAATGAAAGAAAAAAATCCTTCACAAATGCATTATGAACTAAGGAAAAGGCATGCAAAATTCTGTGGTAGATGAAATGTTTAAGTTTGTATATTTGATCTGAATTCTCAGTTTCAGCAATCAAATTGAAATACATTATATAGTAAGAGTTCTATCTGTATTTCCATTTTAAATCTGAAAGATTTATCATTTGGCATTAACTCATTCTTCACTGAAATTTGATGTATATCGTTTCAGACTAAGTTTGCTGGGTTTTTTAATTTCTATACAATAGCATTATCTGCTTTCAGATATGGACTGTTATATGCATTAAAACATTTCTAAATTAATATACATAGTGCCATTCTACCACCTTAAAATTCTTTTTATGGCTCTTATTTGTTAGAATGTGTTTTATTCTGAAGCATGTGACATTTGGCAAGTGATTAATCCATTACAGAATCTAATTGCTTTTGTTACTTGATAAAAAAATCAAACTATGATGTCAAGAAGCTTTTAAAATAGGCCACTGCATGTAATCAGTATTTTTAAATGGAATCTAGTTAGGATTTTTATGATGTGTCTACATAGCTATTTGCATGGCAAACCATAGGCATCTATTTATTATATGGTGTGTTTTAAAGAAAACACTAAACGCATAGCAACACAGCAGGGTGTAATATTTCTAAAACCATCATTCATATATCTACTCAGTAAATAAGATAGGCCAGTTTGCACTCAGTTACTGCAGAGTAACTATGGGATTTGCACCAGCAAAACTTAGCCCAGAAAGTGGACTCATTTTTACATTTATATTTGGATACGTAGAATCTGAATCAGGTTGTCTTTAAGGCTGAGTAATGAAAATGGCAAAGTTCCTAGTAATTACAATGAAAGAACACTCAAATCTATGTTTTCTTCAGACTTGTGGCCGACAGATGTCCTGATAACACAGTCCTGGGAATGCTCTCCTGGTGTGGTCTGAGTAACTGATCCATCCCCAGGATCTGGTCCAAGCTTATTGTTCAAAATCAATTCACAGCTCTGAACGTGTAAGAGTACTGTTCATTATTACGCCGCTATCCACAATGGACATGAAGACCTACCAAATAAAATAAACAGCAACAGGGGCACGGTCCAGCGAAAGGGTTTGGTTTTCACTCCTAAGATTCTAATTCTTCTCTAGAGTCCACCACTATCTGAACATTTCTGCAGCTTATTTTTCGGTTTTTGTTTTGAGATAATTCACAAGCATTGTCTTTCCTTTTTAGGACCTGATGCTGCAAATTCACACGCATTTCTTTAACTGCATGACCTGTGAGTAGTTGAGTTGGCCTCAAGTGCCTGGAAACATGAACAACAGGTACTGGAGTCCTGTCTGTGTAATCTCAAACATCTAATGGCTGTGCAACATAGACAGTGCTATAGAGTCTATGACAGGGTCTGTGATAGCTTTCTAAGTATTACTAAAATAAAATAATAAAAAAAAAAACCAGAGATGAGTCTGCTCTGAAGAAGGTAGGTACACCACTTAACTTTGGGCTCTTACCCTCAGTGCCCAAACCGGGATGCTAATCTCTCTGAGCTTTCTATACAGCCATCAGAGAGAGGTGCTTTTGCTGAGTTCATTTTAGGCGTCGTGCCCAGCCTGTCCATCTTAGTTGCCCATTAACATCCCCAACTAGCAAGCTAAAATTAAGCACCCAACTTAAGAGCTGAGAGCAAAGGATAAAGTCAGTCATGCAAGATTTCACTTCAAACTAAGGTTTGACACAAAGGAAAAATAAAAGAGATGGCAATGATGCAACAAGCTGTTATAGTTACCACTCTTACCCTAACCAGTACCAGTCTTGTGTTTTGCTAAATCTCAAAGGAAGTATCAATGACACATAAGGCCTGCTTGTTTCCCTAAACTTAACTTTGCAGCACTTTCTTTATTAAAAATACAGTTGGGGTACAAAACATATGATAAAACTTTAACTTCTACCTGCTATTTTATCAACAGAACAACATTGAACACCGGAATCTGTGAAAATTTTAAAGAATCTGTTTATTTTAGTTCAAGTTTAATGCAGTATCTGAACATGTTTTTCACTGTGACATCGGTATTCCAAACACAAATTTGGAATAATAATAAAATAATAAATAAATAATAATAAAAAAAACAAACCAAAACCAAACCACCGAAATTCCAGAGACTTAAAAGATGTTATAGAAGAAATAGAATTCTGGAGAGCTCTGACTACATCTAGTGGAAGCAAATACATTTCATTCCCAATAATGAGCTGGTCTGGTATTGTGAATTGAAAGGTCTTAACCTCATTAAAATGCTCTGTAGGTCTAAACAGAATTAAGTTAGGCATCAGCTGAGATATGCAATTCCCTGAACACATCAAATTTTTAAGACAGTCTGATTTCCTTGGAAGAAGTGTTTGAGGGACTTTCCCACCCAAATAACAAAATAGAAAAAAGAAAAAGATAATTTCTTTCAATATTCTTGCAGAAACTCTAATTTACTAGGTGTTGGTTGGACTAGATAAAGAAATAATTGCTCTTTTAGAAAATAGGTATGTATGTTGTAAATCTCAACAAATAACTTTGTGCTTTTACACATATATTGCATAAATATATTTTGCTTAGCAGATTGGCAATCAGGGTGGCAAGGAAACATAAAAAACTCACAAATTCTTTACCCAGTAGAAAAAAAAGGAATTTTTGATGTATTTCCAATTTTTTATTCTTTGCGTATCCGCCCAAAATTTCATTTAATTAACAGCCCTAAGATTCAGTCTGTTCTTGCACTGAGATACCAGAATCACGTCAAGAAAGCAAAATAGGGAATTAGTGTCTCAAAACTGCATGTAATCTTTCCAAACCTCACATCTATTCCTCCCCCCTCCCCCAAAAGGGTGATTTTACAAAACCACAGACACACAGATCAAACTTAGAGCAATTCAGAAGAAAAAAATATTTTTCTTAAGCTAAAGAGTTTCTGTTTCTTTCAAGACTTTTATTTTTGAAATCTGCATGAATCCCATGAAGTGTAAAGAAATGTATGCAGTTACAATATTGTAACTAGAAAAGGCCATTATAAACATGTCATTTAACTGTTGACTGTGCATGAAATTTCTGAGGGAAAAGAAAGATTTGGTGCCATTTGCTAATTACTGGTGAGGCTTGCATTTACATGAAGAAAATGGACAAAAGAAAACCATGGTTTGAAATGAAAAGTCATGTGTGAATTTAGGAAGAATGATATAAAAAAACTTATTTAAGAAGAATTTAAGAAGAATGATTTTGGCTACTTCTCCTAAATCAGCTTTCCAATCTTAACAAATCCTTCAAATAGCTACAAGAATGTTACCTCTAGTATTAGTGAGAAAAAGAACAGGAAAAGAAATTTTGATATAATTATTTATAATTATAATAATTATAATAGTATCAGGCATATCACCTTGTTCAAATTTTGAAAGTATTTTCTGGACTTGTTCCTAAGCATTATTCACTGATAAGCAAAAAGGCTTGTGAGTGGGCTGAGAGGCATTTCAGTGGACTGACATGTTGCTGTTTGGTATCTTTTCCTGTTTCAAATAAATGCCTTGACCACAAATGTGTAATTTCAATTAAATTCATAAAACTCATTTAGCCCTCATTACAAAGCAGTTATCAGATTTCACATGAAATATATGTTCTTATAAACACAAGTGCTTTAAAATCTGAAAGTCACTAATGAAAAAAATCTTAGCAGTGTGAGGAGAACTTAAGGCTGATTTGAACACCTCTATTCAGGAGGGATGGCTAAAACATCAGTCATTTTATCTCCTACAACAGGTTGCTGTATAAAATACGTTAAAAGAAACACAAATTCATGTATTCTAGAGCTGTTAAATCTTTAAAATATTGCACAAGAAATTCATGGACAAATGACTCAGGAAAGGAATGTGGTTCATACAGGTGTACAACACTACTGACATTGCAGCCACAGAAATATAGAGACTGAGCTCTAAATTAATTTGAATCACATGTAGCATATGTAACATATGCTACCTTGATACATTATTGCAATTAACAGCTAGAAACATTTTCTTAAAGGAGAAGTCTCCACACATCATGGCTTAGAAACTGAAGTAAATGTATTCATAACTGTAATGTAACATTCAAACCTTGAAGTCTTATTATCACTCATTTGTCTTCGCCTTTGACCTTTGAATTTAACCTGATCATCGAACTTCGAAAGTTCAGAAGCTCATTTTCATCCAGTTATAAAATACGTTAAATAACAGAAGTCACACTGGCACCAACATGCCAGTAGGGACAAATTTTAGTTTGCAACACACAAGCAAGACAACTGTATAAAAAAAAATTGAGAGAAAATTGACAATAAAAACAATTTTCCTCAGCAAAAATTTGAATTTTATTTTGTGTGACATTCAGGAAGAAAAAAGTGAATCTGAGTGATTCTAGAATGTCTAATTGCTAATTTTTATGATTGTTTGGTATATCAAGGTCACGCCAGCTAACTTGTTTACCAAATCTCTTCACTAAATTATGAAAAATTACAGATATTACCTTCTGTGCCTTGCATATTTGCCACTAACATGACCACTGCCATCACAGCCAGGCGTGGGACAGCTGCAAGAGAGAGAGCATTAATTATATAGGTGCCGGTGTGCTGCAGAAACATTATACTAAAAGCCAGCAGTAGGTATTACAGAGATGGAGGGCAAAAAGACAGAAAGAGAAATCAAATAACTGAAGGGGAAAAAAAAAAGAGGGGATGCTTTTTATTAGCAAGTCTCGAGGGAATTAATTTCATCAGTGCAGCAGGGCATGAGCAAACCACCAATGAACTTGAAAGTGCATTATACCCATTAAAAGGCATGAATTTTCTAAATTGCTAATGGGGATACATTTTACACTCAGAGCACTAACCTGAACAGCTCTTGTATGGCTGGTTCCACGGGAACTGCAGAGAGATGGAAAATATATAAAAATTTATCATCTATTACAAGTACCCCTCTTCTACAGAAAATTACCAGAAAGGTTGTGTAAAAGCAAGGGTCAGAATGAATCGTGCAAAGAGATTCTGGAGGATGAAGGTCACCCTGAGCGGGGGCCTTGAGTGATTTACTGAAGCAAGAGACGTACCTCGAACACCTTTGGAGCGTGTGCGATGGCGCTTCTCGTCTGCATCCACCTCCATCTGGGAATAGATTAGCAGGCAGTCAATGTTCTTATCCTGCATGCACAGACTATCAATGCACAGACTGATACAGTCTCGCACACAATTTATTGACACTATTTTAATCCCATTTTATCCTGTAAGGGAAAGTCCACCTTACCGGGGATTTTTAGGATCTTTATGTTTATTTAAAAACACAAAATGTGGTAATTTCTGCATTAATAAGTCCATTTGCCTGCCCTGCTTTCATAGCAAATTGTGTGCAACTAAGTGCTGGTTCCACTCTTTGTAGGGCTACTTCTAACGTAAAACCCTGATTGCTCCCATGTATTTTAGAACAAAGATTCAGTAGTTTTCTATACAATTTAAAACTAAAGTCAAGGGGTTGCACACCATAGGTCACGTTCTAACTAAACACTTTACAGTGGGAAAAACACAAAGGAATAATGACAGCAAAGGAGATAAAGAGTCACCATTAGAACCACAGAGATTTAGTGGCATTTAATATGTCATTAAAACCTTTTCCAATGTGCCTCATTGTTCAGATGTGTTTTTCAAGTTTTCAAGTTTTGTACATATGGCTAAATCTTTACCTTCGTTTTATAGATAGCATGCCTACCCAATGTAGCTCTCTATATGGCATACTTAAGCATTCTTAAATCTTTATCAGACTGGGGCAAGGCTGCTGATTAGACCTTGGAAAGTATCATACATAAACACTGATCTATAGTAGTTACCTCAGGGCCACACTGTTTCCTCTGATCTTCCATGTACTATTGTCACCAGACTTTCAAATGTAAACTGCATAGGCTAGCTTGAGTTTACTAATTTTGTACAGCACAAGCAGATTGCACTGAACTATGTTGAGAGACTGTGTCAGGGAAAACATGTGCAATATCTACATCATCAGATCCTTTGCATGTGGAAGAACAGGATGGCAAGATGGATCTACAGTGGTTCATACACAGAGATGATAATGTAAAGGTCAGGAAGCACAGAAATCAGCCATGGGACTCCAGTTAGCCCAGAAAAAAAAAAAATCAATCACTGCTTTATAGCAGTAACTTTGGATTGATATCTGGTAAGAATGTCACATATTTCATCCAAAACCATGGAAACAGGTCAAACTGACTTGCAATTACTCCTTTCATCAAAGAGCTTTCTTCGGTCAGTACCTTAACAAAAATTATAGAATCATCGAGTCAAAGAATGATTAGAGCTGGAAGGGACCTTAAAGATCATGAAGTTCCAACCCCCCCACCATGGGCTGGGACACCTCTCACTGGAGCAGGTTGCTCAAAGCCCCATCCAGCCTGGCCTTAACACTTCCAAGGATACATTTCCAGGCATGTGGCATCCACAGCTTCTCTGGGCAACCTGTCCCAGTGCCTCACTACCCTCACAGGAAAGAATTTCTTTCTCGTATCTAATCTAAATCTCCCCTCTTCTAATTTAAAGCCCCTAAGTTACCCCTTGTCCCATCCCCTTACATGGGAAGTAACTAACAAGGAAGAAATTGCACATTAGATTATTATATTAATTTCACTAATAAGAAAACAGTACATTGTGCTATTCTGTAACTCGTGCAACATGCAAGGGCTTGACAGGAAACCAAAAGTGGAGTTACTTGATCTTCAGTCTAGGATTTTTTTTAAAAAAGTTTGGAAAACATTATCTAGCATGATTTGTCACCACTGAAAAATCTGCTGAAAGAACTATTATGATCCTAACCTGGAAATGCTGCCCAAGTTGTTACGATAGGCTATGTAAATTTAGAAGGGGCAAAATACAAAACAGATTTGCCTGTCTTTCTAAAGCCAAGTTAGCACTTCAGTACAAAAATGCTGTGAGTACACTTTTAACTATGCTGACAGTCAAAGAAGAATTCACTCAGCTTCCAAAGCTCCTATAGTATCCACACAATCCAGACTGAGAAGCATGTCAAAGTGAAAAAAAGATTCTAAAAACTGCAGACACTGCTATTTAAATTTTGTTGTGCATTCCAGACAGCCTGCACAGATCTACCTGCCTTTGTCTATAACCTCGATGCCCTGTCATATATGACCTTGGGTGCTGCAAGACACACCAAACAATGGTAGGTGCCTATGTCCCGCCAATGGAATCTTGCTTTGACTTTATTTATATGCTACAAATCTTCAAAACTTTGCCTGTTATATCAAACCTTCAGCCTTCACCCCTCCACATAATTCAATGTTGGATACTGGGAGCAAGTGATTTCCTGAAATTCTGAGACACACATCGTTTCTGTGAAAGGACGGTCACCTGCCAGCCTACCATAGCAGTCCCCAGATGCACCCTTGGCATTCCCATCGCCAAGAACAGAATTCTGCTCCTGAGGCCAATAATCTCATGAAAACACTGACTTCCATTTTCCCATCCAGAAAAAGGGAATGTGGACCTTAATGATTCACAAGGAGTTCACCTCAGAAGGCCTACTTTATTCATGACCTTTACATTATGGTTCTGCAGAATACTGAGTCACTGTTCCAGAAGAGACATCGAGGACAGGCTGGCTAGAGTTAGTTTTAGCATGGCATCTAAGAGGAGACACCTCAAAGATTATGTATGAAAGCAATGAGCAAGGCATCAGGAGTAGGAAGAGAAGAAATTCTTAACTTGGCTAAAGAGAAGAGCTCTAGACAGCAAAACATAAAAGTTCAAGTTCTTAATTCAGAGAATAAAAAATATAAAAACCCATTTCATGGTAGAAATTAAACCTAGAAAGTCATAATTAAAAAATAATCAAATTATTAGATATGTCTTACTTATGAATGATGAGCAGAGAGAGGAAGAGCTATGAACTCCTTATCACCCTTACATTCATTAGCTTTATTCAAGATTTCCAGAAACAAGCCCCTGAATCATTATATATATACATTCTCTAACTAATAAATGACAAGACGAGGTACAAGAGAAGGTCTGTTATATTGGAAGGTATGCTGAAGGCAACCAAATAACATGCAAAACAGGCTGAGTGTTTTATTTTTGGAAAAAATGGAAAGGAAAAAAACCTGTGTTGTAGTGAAGGATTCTTACAGAGTGGGAAATGAATACTATAACCATAAGAGTATCCATGACGTTTCTAAATATTGTATCTGATAAATTTCTCATGTAAGAAATTATTTAACAAGCTGAAGAATATTCTACACTAAATCTCACTTTTCTGGGGAAAAATAAAAAAAAGCCCTTTGTGGTCACCTCTGTGTGGGCAATTAAAATTTGCTGTGCCTTAATGTACCGAATCTGATCCCAATAACTAACACACACAAACATAAGGTTCTTCAAAAGTGTCAGTATACAAAAGCATGAGGGAAATAAGCATGAGGGGAACTGAGTAGAAGAAAATATTTTAACATAAAATGACTAAGATAAGAAGCAGTTGAAAAATACTTCATGAAATGTTAAAAACCAAAGGTGCATAATCACATCAGAAGGATTCATCAATAAATAAATAAANAATTAAAAAAGCCGCTATTTGGTATTTTAAAACCAAATTCACAGACAACACTTACTCCCCAAAATTAACATAGCCTGCTAGTTCTCCAAGACATTGTAGTTAATATGTAACCATCCTGAAACACGTGGGAAATGCTGGAGAACTGAAAAAAACAGAAAAAAATCTGAAAAAAATTGTACCTGTAATTGTTTAAATNACTTTTCTGGGGAAAAATAAAAAAAAGCCCTTTGTGGTCACCTCTGTGTGGGCAATTAAAATTTGCTGTGCCTTAATGTACCGAATCTGATCCCAATAACTAACACACACAAACATAAGGTTCTTCAAAAGTGTCAGTATACAAAAGCATGAGGGAAATAAGCATGAGGGGAACTGAGTAGAAGAAAATATTTTAACATAAAATGACTAAGATAAGAAGCAGTTGAAAAATACTTCATGAAATGTTAAAAACCAAAGGTGCATAATCACATCAGAAGGATTCATCAATAAATAAATAAACAACCAACCAACAAAGCAAAACAAAAAGAAAAAGGTAGTAACCCCACCTCAACATCCAAAACTTAAGAAAACAATTAATAGCTCATGAGATTTAAAAATAATTCATATGTCTGTATACAGATGTGGAGCAGCTTACTAATAAAAATGAACTATCAAGGAGAACTAAAAATATCAGTGAAAACCAAATGTTGAATGGAAAACATGGCAATAATAAGAAATTACTTAAATATATTTGGAACAAAAGAAATGTTTTATTATTTGGAGATAATTAATAGCTAGCATTAATAACCATCACGATTTTTTTAAAAATAAATAAAATTAAAAATTTAAAAAATAAATGAATTTTTTTAATAAATAAAATTAAAAATTTAAATAAATAAAATTAAAAAAGCTGC
>VZTM01023873.1:296-19192 GCA_013400555.1 Jacana jacana | reverse complement strand
TGTTGTGACAGTGCTCATTATTTCTCCTGTGCTTTTCTAGTGAGGAAAACTTCCTACAATTTATGGGCAAATGTGAGACTGGGTTTATGTTGGCCCCACCTGAATCTTTTATTACTTGTTCAGGGTCTGGGCTGTTCAATGGCATGCCACTTTGTTTACAGGCATCTGTGATTTGAGTTTCTGCCTGTATGCATGAATATGTGAGGGGAGTAATGTATGCATATATCTTTTATTTAAGTCTGTCACTGCATCCTTTGGAGGCTATGTGACATTTTATGTGACACTTTAATATGAAATTTCTGAGAATGCAATTTAGCTTTTGGGTCAGACTTCCAGCTAGTATGAAATAATTTTAATTCGGCATCAGTTTGCTCAGGCTACAGTTCTGGGCTATTCTTTGTCCTGAATGGTGGTATGAAGGGGTAAAAAGAAGTTCCTTTTTAAATTACTGTTAGACAAATATGAAATCATTCAGCTAGTACACATCAGAGTGAAATTGTGATGGCGATCAAAGAACTGACATAGATTGAATTGCTTGTGACCTTTACCTCAGCCCACTGCATTGCTGTCCTGTGTATCTGTTAGAAACAACCACTGGGCCAAACCCCACTGGTCCTGTCCATAGCTACAGCTGGCCACACAGTCAGCTGGGCTGAATTCCCCAGGGAAAAGCCATATCTTAATGAGGGGAAAAATTAAAGTCTTATGCAGCAGGCAAGATGTAAACATTGTTGCTATTTCATGACATTTTTTGGTCATCCTGAATGTAGCAAACACTAGCCTCTAGTCTTTTTTATTTCTTTTTCTTTATTTTTTTTTAAAGAGAAAAAACGAAAGGCCAATTTGGTGGCAGGGCTCAGATAATGCTTTAGTTACATCAGCAGAGACCCTCTGATATTGGCTTCATTATACTTACAGTTACTGTGGACTCCTTCATATAAAACCACCAGTGTGCACCAAATAGTTCTCACAGCAAGGAACTGAGTCTGAGGGACAGCAAGAACAGAGATTGGCTGTAACAACATTAATACTCAGACAAATGCAAATGAAAAACAAACTTCTAAAACCGCCAGGGCAAGTCTTCTGCTGAGTCATGTTGTTGATCCTCCAATAAATTCAGTGGAGCCACATTAATTTGTGCAAACTGAAGTTCTCATGCAGTTAGTATTATTTATTGTTAAGTAGACTTCCAAGCCACCAGAAAAGTAAGAGTTTAGCAGTCATCAAATAAATAAAAAATAATAATCATCTGCCTCATGGCACCACAGGAAGCCATTCCATTAGCTTGGAAAAAGAAACCCACCTAATGTAGTTCTGTAGTTCGGCTCTGGGTTACAACTGCCCACTATCTCAATAGGTAATGTGTGATGTGAACTTGTGTTTATTATTCTCGAGCCTTGCTGTCAGTAGGGTTTTCTGATCAAGGAATGGGAATTGTTTGCAAATGATAGTAAGTCTTTTGAGAAGACTGGAAGAACCAGCTGTACTTTGAGTTTCTTTAAGACGCTGATTTTTCCATGGATACCACTTGAGCAGGCCATGGCTCTGTGCAGAGGCGTTGCCTCTGATTAGAGGCAAGAATATACCATCACGCAGGACCTATCAACAAAGCTCTTATTGACTTCAGTGTTTGGGGGTAACGCCTAGCTTCTACTGTGACAGAAATGCCTGAGGGCCAAACATAAAATGAAGCAAAGGAAAATCAGGTTCAGAGGTTTTCAACGCAGAGGTTAGGAAAAAAAGGGACTGAAGAATTTAGAGATCCCACTTCTAAAAAGACAGGACCCAGAGGCTGGTTCTGACTTTTAGGGTCAGCTTCCAGAATCTGTCTGTAGGAATGAATTCTTTGTGTGAAAACTTTGCTATTTTGATGTTGAGGGTAACATTTCTGTGAATTCATTGGAGCCAAGATTTCACTCTATAGATTCTAGTAAGTTTTTAATATAAGTGTTGCAAAATTCTTGGCATATTTTGGGACCTTATTCAATTCACCACACCGAATTAAAGAGAATATTTGTTCTTACATTAAATGTATTGAGCTGAAGTTTGACACACTTCAAAAATCATGTTTTCACAGTGGAATGTACTTCTTATCAGATTTATAATATTGCTTACTGCGAGGTCTCTGTGCAACACTTATTTTAGCAAATAACCTATTTTTAGATCCTGTTTGTTTCAAAATCTAGGTCAGCTTGCTTGGCAAACTGTTAAGAAGGAGATGCTGTGAGACTAGAAGGTGTAGTTCTTGCAGGCAATAAAGACATTGCCTTTTTCATAATGGTGATACCAATTTGATTTCTGGAATAGAAACTTCTCAACGCTTTGAGGATTTAAATTTTATTGCTTGAAAGATGGTAATTTGGTGGTGATGTGTCTGTTGAAAGTATTTTTTATTAGTTACATAAAAATACCATTTTTTTTTTTAAACAATAGAAAATATTGGAAAAATATTTCCAGAAGAATTTACTCCTATGAAAGATATCAACCAGTGAAGCGGAAACTTTGAAAGATCAGATTCTCAAAGAAATTTATAACTGTTATTGCAGCCATCATCTGTGGAACAGAAAAGACATTGTAATTCATATGTTCAAGAAATTCTCATCTTTCACTTTTTTACACACTTAGTGTAAAAACCTGCAATAAACAGAACAGTAAGAAAAAGGAAAATCTTTTTTGTAAAAGTGGTAACCAAACTTAGCATAAGACTTTCTGAGCGCTGCAAAAGCTTTGCAGATGAGGAGGAAATGTATTGTTCAGTAGTCCTAACTTCTGCCAACGGATTTGAAGGAATCAAAGCTTATTTTCCCTTGGTTTTATTTATTCAAATCACATAATTTAACATAGTATTGGGACATGTCTCTCAAGGAAGAATATTTTTCCCATTGAGGTTAGATTATTTTTTTCATCTAAGCAAACATTTTAGCAAATATTTGCCTTTGGGAAACCCATGCCAGTGGGCACAATGCAAATGTATTTGTAAAGAGATTTTTTATTTTTTTTATTGTGGGGAGATGGGATTAATTCTAATTCCACCTACTCATAGAAACACAGAATTCTTTGGGTTGGAAAGGACCTTTAAAGATTATCTAGTTGAATCCTCCAGCCATAAGCAGGGACATCTTTTACTATATCAGGTTGCTCAAAGCCCTGTCCAACTTGACTTTGAACATTTCCAATGATGGGTCATCCACAACTTCTGTGGGCAACCTGTTACAGTGCCTCACCACCCTAGTTGTAAAAAAATCCTTCCTTATAGCTTGTCTAAATCTACTCTCTTTAAGTTCAAAACTATTGTTATTTGTCCTGTCATTTTAGGACTTGGTAGACAGCCTTTCTGTTTCTTGTAAACCCTCTTTTTATATGGAAAGCCCACAATGAGGCTGCCCCAGAGCCCTCCCCGGGACTCACTCCAACAGGTCAGTGTATTTCTTGTGCTGGGGGTCCCAGAGCTGAACACAATACTCCAGATGTAGTCTCACAAGAGCAGAGGAGGAGAATCTCCTCCCTCAACCCTCAACCTGCTGATAGTGCTTCTTTTTATGCAGCCCAGGATAGGATTAGTTTGGGGGCTGCAAGCACATGTTGCCAGCTCATAGGCAATTTTTTCACCCCGGTATCCCCAGGTCTGTAGGGTTACTCTAAATCTACTCATCGCTCAGTCTGTACTGATACTGGGGGTAACCCTGACCCAGCTGCAGGACTGTGCGCTTGGCTTTGTTGAACTTCATGAGGTTTAAATGGGCCCAGTCAGGGTCCTGCTGGATGTCATCCCTTCCCTCAAGCAAATCATCTGCACCACTCAGCTTGATGTTGCTGAGGGTGCACTATTAAATAGTATGGGTCTCAGTACAGACTCTTGAGAGACACCACTCATCACTGGTTTCCATTTGGACATTGTGCTAATTGCAATTCTTTGCATATGGCCATCCAACCAATTACTTGTCCACCTATGAAATCCATGTCTCTCCAATTTTTTTGATTTATGCCTGTATTTTTGAACTAAATATTTTTTTGTTGCAAGTGCATTCTTCAGTTCTCTTTGGAAGAGACTTACAGCTTCTTGGCTGGAAGTTGGTTTGTCCAGCTGCTTCTGCCTGACGGAAATGTTCTTATTTGTGCTGGATTTTTAATTCTCAGTCATATTTTCCTTTACTGTTTATTTTCAAGTCTTTATGGATCAACATATGTTTATGGGAACAGGATATTTCTTTCTAAGTATTCTCTCTTCTTCTGCAACTCTTCCCCACTTGAACTCAACATCCTTTCTATAGCATAGGTAATTTGCAGAAACAAACTGTGGCTTTCAAATGAGGCATAAGCAGGATGAGCAGTAAAGAAGCATAGATCACATTTTCATGCAAATATACTGCTAATAGACTGAGGAAACAGCCCTCCTCTTGAAAATAAACATAGTAGTTGGTGGAATTAGCATTGAAATGAAACCTTTCTTTAATTTTCTAGAAGGTTGTAATTTGTTTTTCAATTCCTACCTCATTATGTACATTTGTTATAGGTACTGCAGCCTGATGTGGATGATGGGTGTTTTTTCTTTTTGACATATGAACCTGCTATCATAGGATCACAGGGTAATTCATCTTGAAAGTGACCTCAGGAGGTCTCTTGTCTCAGCTCCTGCTCAATCAGCTGTAAAATCAGACCAGATTACTCAGGGATTTGTTCAATCTGGTCTTGAAAACCAACAAATATGGAGATCACACAGCGTCCCTGGCCAACATGTTCCACTGCTTGATTGTCTTGAGGTGAAAAAAATTCTACTCTCCCTATATTAAGCCTGAAATGCTCTTGTTTCAATTTATATCTGTTGTCTGATCTTCCCGTCATACACCACTGTGAAAAGCCTGCTTTTGTATTCTTGATAAGGCTATCTGTGGATGCATGCTTTAAGGTCCTGCTTGAAGACTCCTCTTTTCCAGGCTTAAAAAGCCAAGTTCCTTCAGATTCTCCTCACAGGGCAAATGCTCCAGCGTTGAGCATCCCAGCTGACCCTCCACTGAGCTCACTCCTATTCACTGAAGTCTTGTGCTGGTGAGCCCAAAACTTAATTACTATCTACAGCTCTAATTTTACAGAAATAATTTTGCTCTCCTCTTTTGGCAGTTTTGAGGTATACAAACCTTTTAATTCAGAATTCAACTACTCTAAGAACCACTGCTACATGTATAGCTGTATAGACATGTGGGTTTTTTTGTTTTGTATTATCATTTAATTATTTTCATATGGCTTGCTGGGTGCTATTCCAAGCCGCAAAACCAATTCTGACATAGGAAAAGCCCTTAGTAAGTTTTATATTCAACAAGATAATACAATTAGAGTACGAAAATTGCTATGCCCAGGTGTGTCCTGAGAGGAAATATACCACATCTGCTCCCGTGAGTTCATCAAGAAAGCTGGTCATATTCTGCTCCAGAATTTTTAATATTTTTTTTCCCAGTGCTATTAAAAGTATCATATTGATCCTTGTCAAGCTTAACTGAAGTCAATGAAGGACTTGACTCAGACTTGAAATTTGCTATACAGAAACTTATTTGCTGAGCTGCCTGGAAAAAAAACCCCAGCAGTTGAACAGGGAGATAGGAAACTTCTCTGATTCTGTTTTTCTTCCTTCTCTTCCCAGCCTTTGTCTCCTACACTTATGCCTGATCATTCTGAGAGCTGCTGGAGCTATGAGAAAGTTCAGCAGAGTGCAGTGGGGCAGTTCAAAGAATGCCAGCCTTTGGGCATTTCTTGCATTGTGCCTTCTCCTTTGCCAGCTCCCAGCTTTTAAAGTCATATATGTACAAGGGACTTTTTATGTTCTCCTGTTTGTGCCTAGGGCATTTTTTGAAAATGAATATCCTAAACTGACAAGAGAATGTTACAATAATGCTTAATTTCTTCTCAGTTTGTTGGGTCTGGAATTTTTTCAGTCTCTGTCCAAAATATTGGAAATGAAATCACAACTCGAATTTTTGCTTTGATATTAAAAATACCTATAAAGAAAGAACAAGCTAGAAATCCCTATTAGTACCTCAAGTGTTGTATTCCACCTTTGCTAATCAGGCATACATGAAAGTCTTTCTAAATAGCCTTTGAAGACAGAACTGAAGCAACTGATATATTCATTTCTTCCCCATGAAAATGACCTTTTGTGGGGGCTCAGACATTTCCATTAGTGGAGATTTTTCCAGTAAGGTGTTTCTTTCTTTTTATTTTTTATTTTTAAAGGCTAACTTCTCATGTGCTTTGAAGTTCAGGTGCAAATGAAAACAAGTTTTCAGTATCTCCCTAAAATCGTTGAAAATGTTGGACGTAAATAGTGTCTAATGATCTTGCCTACTTTAAAATCTTCAGGCTTTTCGGTAACCTATTTTGTTATTTCCTTAAAATAACAAAGATTGTTTCTTTTTTACTTCTTCCCCCCTCAGTGAAGGCAGAATGGAATCTTACTACAGGAAGGCTTATTTTCCTCATTGCAATCTGTATAATGAACACACATCATTCCTTTAATTTAAATGCAGTTTGCAAAATGGCCATGATCAGGAAGTCCAATGACTGACAAGTTTTGTGGTTTTGACATGTGTGGTATGAAACCCATATTCTTCTCCCAGACCATAGGCTTCTGGTAGTGTTACTAAGGAAAGCTTTGCAGTGAGGAGCCTGGAACCAGTTCTGATGTTGTCCCATCCTGATATGGCTTAGTTTATTCTGATATCCTTGTGTGTGTCTGTGTAACCAAGTCGTGCATGTCAGTAGGTATGTAATTGAAAAAAATCAGTTTTACAAAAATGGTCAAGTATGTATGGAATGCTCAGGGCCATAAGTAGTCTGTAGAAGTAGTATTCAAAGATGTGTGTTAATGCAAACAACAGACCAAAAATAGTCATCACTTTGTTCAGTAAACACAAGTATTACAGAATCACAGAATATCAGGGATTGGAAGGCACCTTGAAAGATCATCTAGTCCAATGCCCCTGATGGAGCAGGAAGACCTAGATCAGGTCACACAGGAACACATCCAGGCAGGTTTTGAATATCTCCAGAAAAGGAGACTCCACAACCTCCCCGGGCAGCCTGTTCCAGTGTCTTCCATTCATCTGGCAGGAGAGGAGAAACGGCGTGGAAACATTCAGAAGGTTCTCTAATTGGAAAATGAGTCTGCTTAAAAGTTGATGGGATGACTTTTCTTCAAAAATACATAGGCATTTTAGAAAACCATGTCTTGATTAACATCATCTGCATTGTATTGACAGAACTGGAAATAAACGCTAAGGTTTCATGTGTATACTTTGTTGGCTGCACTTTCCTGTTGCCTGGCCACGAACTGACTGAATACCAAGTATTCCCACCATCCTGAGCTGTCACCCATCAGCTCAGCCGTATGAACAAAACCTCTGCTTTGACAGTATGACATGAACTTTGGGTTGAACTATTCGGTGTTGTGGAAATGCCATCCTTTTATTAAAAAAAAATTTAAATGTTTCAACAATACTAGACCAGGCGTAATTCTGTTCATCTGCCAGGGGTTGTTCATACTTTTCCACAGTTCAAGGACAGGCTATGATGTTGGAGTGCGTGCCCTTGGGATACACCACCAGAAGGCCTTTTAGGTGTTTTTTCCTTGCTGTGTTCAGAGGGCAAGTATGATCAATGTATTGTAGGAAAGATAGCTTAAAATATTGATTTGGTTCAGATCAAGAAAGATGACTGTTTAAAAAGTGATGCTGCTTCCTACATCTTTCTGAACATTATTTTCCACCCATAAACCTGTCATTCCTTTTAAGTGATAATGCTTATTTCTCTGTTCAAAAGCCAAGATGATAATTTGGTTAGGAAGTTATATTTGGGTGTTTTGGTTTTTCTATAGAAAGTTAATGGGATTTATGCAAAAAAAAATCTTGATTGCTTGAATAAATGTTCTCCCAGGGCAATAAACTTTGATCTTAATCTTCACATTTAGATATGTAATGCCCTTGGCAATGTACATCTACATGCATTTTTTCATTCATTACTTTATAATTGGATGTTTCATTGAGAATTCTATGAGTCTGCAATGTGTTCCTTTCAGGTGCACCTTGCAAAGCTTACTTTCTCTATTTGATAATTACTCAAAGGTTAGCAAATCCTATGTGCAGCAAAGCAAAAATGGAGTTATGAACATATGCTATATTTCATATTTATGAATAAATCATCTATAGGAACTACTTCTAGGCTGCTAATTGTATGGCCTTATGGGAGCACAGCTACGGTGCTTCAAGGTCAGGCGTGTGACCTCTTGAACTTCAGTGCTGATCATGTGTGAAAATCCTACAGAGTATAAATGAAGGAAATAAACAGTTGAGGTGAATTACACAATGGCTGCTGGCATTGGAATGATGTATCTGCATTTTTCCCTTGTTTCCCTTTTCCACAGGATAGCCTGAATTTTTATAAAGATCCATCAGTGACCAAATGGTAGATTCTATTTTACACACATTCTAGTTTGGAAACGAGTGCCAACTTGTTACTTTCCTCTGTTATTAACTAGCAAAGTTTATTCATTGGTTTTATGAGATTAGATAAGGGCAGAATTAGCCAGGATTGGAGTTTTATCCTCTTCCTTTAAAAATAAAAGCATTTAAAAGGATTTTTTGCATTTTTAGGTTTTTATCTAGCAAAATATTCCTTTTCTGCAAAGCACACTTTCAAATTTAACTTGAAATAAATTTATAGCAGTTGTTGAGCAAATCTCATGTTGAGGAGGATTTAGGATTTTGCGTCTTGGATAGCTCACCTAGTAGCAATTAAAAATGAAAATGGAAGTTTTGAACTTCAGCCCATATTTGCTCACATGTCTAGAGCTCTTGGAGTTGTAACTGTGCTTTAGCAATTTTGCTCAGAATGGAAAATTTCTGCTGAACTCAGCATTTTATTAAAATGTATACTTTCATAATCAAAAGCCTGTACCTTGTGGATATGTGAATATGTGAATAGGAAATTTGATGCCTTGGCAGGCCTCAGTAAAATAAAAAAAAATCCTATTTTGGCAAACTGTTATTCACTTTATATCCTTATATGTGTGATCCATAGCTTTTAAACCTTCATTTTTGAAGAGTATAATTTTCCTGCCTCATATTTGTTTTGGGTATGCAATAAAAATAGGGACATTCTGACTTTTTACTGATGGACTTTTTTAGATGTCCTTCATATCCATGCAAAACTATCTGCATCTGTTTGCAGAGCTTGTGGCAGAAGGCAGTGGAGTGGAGTAGGGAGTGTTAGCCGCTATTTTTGTAGTGTGAGCTGGTAGAGGGCAGGCTTGTGGGCTCGTTCTTCTCCTCCCTTTCCTCTGCCGACTTGATGGTAGGTAGGTTTTATACATACACAGTATCTTTTATTTGCTGTTAATGCCATATATGCCAGTTAACATGCAGGATTTGCTCATCCTGTCCATTGACTGGCACGATAGCTAGCACTACAGGAGCCTGCTTGGTGCAGGGGCGAGATGAGTCTTTTTAGCTTCCTGTTCTTTGTGGCATCAGAGCTGGTGCAGAAGGACTCGGGTCCCCAGTGGACCAGGATATGGGCTGAGGTAGTGTAAGGTGTGTCTGAGGGTGCAAGACTTGCTGGGATGCTGGTAAACTACTGTGTAGAGAAACTGTTCAATCTGACAGAGCATCTTTTGCATACTGTGTATATGAAATGGTCCTTGAAACAAACTGTCCCCAGATGAACTACAGCACTGAAAGGAAACAGATTTATCCAACCTCAAAATAGGACCCAAGTACAAACTAATATGCATAAAATGTACATAATCAGAGAGGATCATGGCATGAAATGAACTGAAGAGTGTAGTTATGACAAGGTAGATGTACCTTTTATCTTCAAGGAGTTTCTGTGACTCCATGAAGCAATGAAATGAACATTCTTTTCTTTGAGTGGCTTAAAATTGGAGTCTAATTTTTGGTTTGGCTTGCTTTGCCTTCCAGTCACCGCTTTCCCAACGATGCTGCCCATTGGAGTAGAGACTCCTTTTGAACCTAATGGTTTCTTCCTGTCTAAGTTTTGTTCATTGGTGTGGTGACCTGATTACAGCTTTTTTTTTTTTTTTCCTGATTAATGTTTTTAGGTTACTGTTTTGGAGGCATTTGCTATAGTCCCTGGATTGTTACCATGACTGTTTTTTTGCTTCTGGTCTAATTCATTAATATCCTTCTAAAAGGGTGGCTGTATGTAGTTTTACTGTATCTGTATACATGCCTGTGTTATGTTAAGTTCACTCTAGTGGCTGACTGGCTGGAAAGAGGCTTGGCAGAAAAGTTTCTGGGGGTCCTGAGGAACGTTGGGTTGATCATGAGCAAGCAATGTGTCTTTGTGGCAAAGGTGGGTAACAGCCTCCTGGGCTAATGAGGAAGAGCATTGCCAGCAGGTCAAAAAAGATGATCCTAATCCCTTTCTCAGCATGGCAAAGACACATCTAGAGTGTCGGATGTACTGGAGCAACAAAGGGCTATGACAATGACTAAAGGCTTGGTTCATCTCTCAGACAGAAGAGGCTGAGAGAACTGGGGTTGTTAAGTCTGGAGGGGTGTCTTATCCATGTGTAAAAATCTCTAATGGGAAGGTGAAAAAAAGATGGAGCCAAACTCTTCTTCAGGGTATTCAGACACCGGACAAGAAGCAGTGGGTCTATTTAAAACACAAGAAATTCCATTTAAGCATTAAAAAAGTTTCCTGGACTTCTCTCTGCAAAGAAAATCGCTTGAAAGTCCCAGTTTTGTTGATAAGCATTGTCAGAAAAGTTCATCTTTGATACTGTGAACCAAATGAGAATTTCCAAAAGTCAGAGGTGATTGGCTAACTCTAAAAGGCTTTTTCTGCTTATATTGGTATTAGTTATGGAGTGCGAGACCATAGCAGTCAGTTTGTTCTGGAGAAATTTGGCAGTGGGGAGTACACAGCAAAAAAAAATTTAGATAGTCTCTTTCCTGTTCATGTAATTTGATGAGAAACCCGGAAAGGTGAGGTCAGATATTGCTCACAGTAACACTGTAAGTTGAGAAGAGCTTCTCTTGAACGCCTCTGCGTACCTTAGGACAGAACTTGCCACTCTGTCACCACTCTAAGGAGCTTACATACTGGTTCTCTGTACAGTCCACCTTGCAAACTGCTTATAACTTTAAAATTCTTAGGGGATAGGGACTGTTATTCTGGATGTGCAATGTCCCTGGTAACTCTGGGGCACTCCATACAAGGTACAGGCCAAGAATATCAGCTCTCGCCTGGATCTTTCCTCACACCTCAGATAACTCTTTAATATTTTCCAGTACAAACTTGCCTGAAAAATTGTCCCTGCAGCTAGTCCTAACTTTTGCATATATTTCTGTAAGAGTTGGAGATGATTACATAGAGATCCTGCCTAATTGCTTGTTTTCCTGCCTTCCTCTCCTAACAAACTGAACTGGAGTAATGAGAATCACAAAGCAGGGCTGGGTCAATGATAGGTTCTTTTTCACAAATAAAAAGTAAGATGAAATGCACAGAAAGCTGGAAGTATTCAGTGGGCTTAGCATGCAGCAGAGCAATGTAGATGACTAAGTGCAAGAAGGTTAAGCTTTCTAAGCACTCCTGAAGATCAGTTTGCCAGACACCTGCTGTTTGCTTTCTATTTTATGGAAATAGGTCAGGAAGCAACTAACGGACATCTCACATGCTTGACATTTATTATTTTTAGTCATTTTTTGTTCCTTTTATGATGGCTTTTACACACTGATCATGTTGAAAGATATTTGCATTTGAATCAAAGTCTGGCTATTCAGTGAGAAAGCCAGGTCAGATAAAAGTCAAGATGTCCCTTCACAACAAGGCAGTTTTCTCTCTGAAATAAGCCAATAACCCATTGACTTGACAGATTAAAATGACAGATAAAATGCCTGAGGCATAGTCTTATTATGTGGGTTCAACAGACTGCAGACATAAATGGTTTTCCTTTATATCTACATTTGCCCTCAGGATGCTTTGGTTTCCTTGAGCTATGATATTTGAAGCCATGATATTTATGTATCATTAGTTCTAAGATAAAGGTGAGAACTTGATGAAGGGTCCACAGGCATGCTCTGCTGGAGTGACAGTGATACTGGCTAATTAGTACTTTTAAGAATCAGTACAGATCTGTTGAATACGTGTGGTCCATGAGTAAACACAGGGGCTGACGGGAGAAATTTCTGCAAGACAGAATTGATGTGAAAACTGGAAAATCAGCCCTTTATTGAGAATCACACAACATCCTTGCTCATGCCAGGAATCTATGTTGTAGCACTCCTCCACAATAGATGTGAGGTAGGTAGGAAACCTAGGTGGTGGTATGCCAACTACTGTATCAAATCTCTTTCTTGATGAGAAATCTTGAATTCAATTCAAAGCGTTGGCGAAAACATGAAGTTTTTAACTTACACAGGTAGGAAATGAGGCCTTTTATATTTAGCTCTTTCCCAAAGAGTACCTCTGGGATATAGCAGTGTCATTTTTTCTTATCTGCACCAGCATGTGATAAAAATCTCATTTGGCATGGATGAAACTAATTTTACGATTTACCCATCATTCAGCAGACTAAAGGTTGAGGAAAGGCATTTGAAAATTCCCCCTGAAAAATCATAAAGAGAAATTCAGCATAGCTAAACTCAGCCATTGTTTCTAATATGTCCATACCACATTGATGACAGAAATGCCATGGACTACTTAAAGTCTAAATAAACAATGTAACCTAAAATGTTTAGGTAGATACCTGAATTTTCTGTTGTGATGACATCCACACTGCGGATGAGTGGAATTGCTCTGTGAGATTTGCCACATCAGAATCTGGAGTTAAAGGGCATCATGTCCAGGCTGGTTTCTAAACAGAAGTTTTACATTGCCACTCTGAAGTAATCTCATTTATGGCCAGATGAATGCAGGCTTCCCTGCTGATCTGTCTCCTGTAGGCTCCATTTTAGTTTTTGTGGAACAGGGTACTTCATAGAGAGAAGTACACCAGGATTCTTTCCACTTTTATCTTAATGTCAGAGAAAAAAAACGTTAATCCATCAGGAGCTCTTTGAAGTAATTTTGGTAGGTTGGAAGAATAATATTCACTTTCTGTGTCAAGCATATTAACATTTCCAATTACTCTCCTTGTCAGTAGGGATAAACAACCACTTTTACCTAAGAGTTTCTGCTTGCTACTGCAGATGAGGATTCTTTGCCATGGGGGTTCTTTTTTTCCATGTCATTTCTGCCAATCTAAGCTAAAAACTTGATTTCAGTGAGCATCATCTCCATTGTGGGTGCAGACCTATCCCATTATTAGCTCTTCTGCTTTTCTGAGTAGCCATTATTCAGATTATATTTTTTAATAAAACAACCCTAGATTTTTAAATGGGGAAAATGTAAGTTTCTGATAATTTATAGATAACTGCTGTAATAATTAAATTAATTAAGATGTGTGACATAAGTTATCAAGTAATCCTAATTAGCAATACTTGCTATATACAGCCCTTAGTCACACATGCTTGATAAATCATTAAAGATCAGTCTTGACTACATAAGCACATGACAATCTATTTTTACTTCTTTAAGCTGTATCATGGCAATTGCATAATGCTAACAAAGAGTATAACCTGAATTACAAATACCTTTAGGCAATAACAGGGTGCTGTCATAACCTTTGTATAAATTGTTCTTTAAGGGAAAATGTGACCTCAGTCACTTTGTGGAAAACATGGTATTTTTTCCTTTTCAGTCAGTACAATACCATTAAAAAGGAAGTTAAACACATTTGTAGAAAATAAAGTGCAAAGGTATTAAGAATAGCTTTGTTGAGAAAGACACTTTACAAAGCTAGTAAGAGAGATGGTTGAGGAATAAGGGTGATTTGAAAATATCTGAATTAACGTGGAGTGCCTTGTCTTACATGTATTTACTCCCAGTTTGAAGGTGAGATCTTCAAACAGTAAGAGAAGGCTGGTAAGCTATATGCATGTTAGTTATCTCTAGAGAGAGACTTCTCCAGCAGGTTTTAATAAAATGTATATACTGTCTTACAGTATGTGATAATACCTACTTCGTTATGGAAGCAAGGCTGTTATAGGAATGCATTCTGAATAATTATCTTAATATTAGGGTAGAAACAGTTACTAGTTTCTTGCTCTTGTTTTGAATGTGTGCTTAAATAACTTTGAAGTTCCTGTTCCTCAGTTTAATCGTATTTCATTCTTACTAAGAGACTGATTCTGTGGGGTCCTGTGTTCCTGCAGGTTCTACAGCACTGACAACAGTGCTGACCTCAGCACATTAGAAACATTTCTCAGCACATAGCAAGTGCAGTTTGGGTTTTTTTGTTTGTTTGTTTGTTTGGTGGTGGTTTTTTTAATTATTTAATTTGGCTTCAATAGAAGCTTAGAAGTTTAGAAAGGCTTTGGTTGATTCTGTGTAGGACTTGAGGATAAGTGTCTATATGGAAGCACGAGGGAAACAAGAGAAATGAAGCCCTGGAAATTGGAGATACCTTCTTTTAAATTTATTAAATGCTGTGCAAAGTGGTACCAACCTATGAAAAGCACTAATAGTGGTGCTAAGCCTGAGCTAATTAGTCTGCTCAGCATCTGAAGCACTGGGAATCAGCAGATTATGGCATGATGTGCTGACACCAGCTGTCCCAACACAGCCTCACTGTGAGCACTTCTCTGTCCCCATGCATGGGGATGTGCCTCCTTTGAGCTGTGCAGGTGTCTGCAGCACTGAGCAGTTGCAGGAGGCTCTTCAGGATGGTGGACCAGCTCTGGCTCTCCATCTGTGAAGGACATGAAAAAGTATTACAAGGTCAGGCCAGATGACCCCCTAACCTGGTGTCCTGTCTCCTACAGTAGCTACTCCCAGCTGGCCCAAGAGGCTTGGGAGGAGCAGAACAAGGTCTGTATTTGGTGATTCATCCCTAGGAAACTCTCAGCTGAACCTTCAGAGGAGTCTATGCCTACTGTAGAATGCTAATGTGGAGAACTTCTTTTCAGAGAAAAAAATAATTTGAGGCCAGACCAGCCACCATCTCTGCCCCAAATCTCCTTAGGGATCAAGGCAACTATAAGACTCTCTTGTTCTCCCCATGGCCCCAGTATTTGGGATATTGCAGGTGCATGAGTATTTCTTAAATTAGTTTTCTTACGTTTTACAAATTTTACATCAAACTTTACATGGAACTTTATTGTGGTAGATATATAATAGCTGCATGTTTAGATAGATACTAAAAATGTGCCATTTAAATGTGAAGCAAAATATTGCTGCATAGTATGGTTGGTAATGCTGTGTTTTTTCATAGGCTAATACATAAAGCTCTTGCTGTCACCTTGTTGCTGATGACTGGAAATTGGAGGGATGGGAATTGTCAACATTTTCAGCAAAGTTGTTATTTTCATTGAATTGTAGTGCATGTTCTGACCCGTTCTTCAGATGCAAATATAAAAGATTAGGGAAGATATGGTACTGGCAGTGGTGTGGGGAGGGACTATAATCAGGTGGGTATATTTGTTGCCCATTACTTGGCATTTCAGTTAAAATGAAAACGTACAAATGGAAAATAAATTGGCAGTTGGTTAGTTGAGCACTGGTTACAAATCTTCAGTCTGAGAATAGATTTAGCATAAATCTTTGCATTACTAGTAATGTCACATTTTTGAAAATATATTGTTTCAAAGGAAGCACAGTGAACCTTTAATAGATTCGATGACACAAATTTCATACCCCTTTGTCTCTTTAGTTAAATGGATTTGACAGTAAAAAAATAGTTTTGCTTTGAAGAGTGCTTTAAAACAAAATCTAGTGAGCAAAATTTATTTCATATGAAGTTCTGAATACAAATAATACATTTCTTAAAGAGGAAGTGACCTTTTTAGTATTTATCTTTTGGTCTGCTTATTAATACAAATCCTGGTGTGCTCAAGTTTTAAGGTGCAATATTAGCTATGCATTATAAAGAATGTAAAGAAAAGGGATAAGACAAAGGTTAGAAAACCCAAACCTGTATGTGTTTCTGCTGAATTTTGATGTAGGATGACCCGTCTTTCTCTCGTTTTGATCTGATGGCATAAAAAGCAAAGAATGACTTTAGTGGCTGACCACACTGGGCACAGCCCAGCCCCGCACATGGGATTGCTGGAAGGTATAGAATGAGGAGCCCCAGTGGCTCCAAAACTCCAGGAAAGAAACATTTTCTTTTTTGCAGCATAACCAGTCAGTATCACAACAGCATCTAAGATTTCAGTTGTTTCTCTTTCTTTTCTTTTTTTTCTTTTTTTTTTTTCTTTTTAAATAATTGAAGTTGAAGAATAATGGAGGCAGAGCCACAGCGTATTGTGTAGGTCTTTTGTGCTAAAAAAAGTAAATTATAATTTGCTTACATAAACACAAATAAATATGCATTACCTTTCAGTGTTTAATAAAATAATACCCTGGTTTGGTGAAGCCCCAGTGACATGTCACCCCAGAGTGATGGAAACATGCACATAAAAAACTCCTTGGGTGAGCAAGAGTCTGCAAAATATGGCTCTCAATCTTTACGCATAATCTCATCATCAAAGATAAAATGATTTCGTGAAGGACAAAATGCCTCTTGGGGTTTGCGGCTGTATTTACATTTCCATCTGGAATATAAATTGTGCTGAAGAGTGTGTTTGCTCGTTTCTTTATGAAGCTGCCAATGCTGAGCTCCTATCAAGCCAAGCAGCAGTTGACTCATCTGACCCTGGAGGAAAAATTGCTCAAAGCATAGTGTACTTTTAATGCTCAGTCAAGGACTACATCTGTGCCAGCAACAGCATAGAGTCTTGGCTAGCTTACCAAAAGTGGAGATACTGCAAGGCTCTTTTGGTATATTTTCCTGTTAAAGGTGTTATAAAAATCCTTGGATTGTGTTGGCAGAATGAACAAGACTGCTACAGAAAGGGAAAATACTGAAGGGAGGTATTTTTGCTTTTGTAATGCATAAATGGCTCATGAGATGCACGCACAAATAATTTGATATTTGTTCTGAAATGAAAGCCTATATGATTCAGGTGGAGAACAAAGAAACTAGTTGGAAGGAGATCAGAAATAATAAGGTTTAATAAACTGTAATATTATTTTGTAAAACCTTAGTACAAACTGAAGGACAATCATGTTTATAGATATTTCCCTTTGCAAACTCAGAAACAATCAGGGTGACTTTAATGGAGAGCATAATTTTATTTTCTCTGCTTGAAATAGATATAAATAAATATAAATAAAAATAAATCAGTCTAGTATGAATAATGAGGGGAAAAAGGCTTACTTTTAGGGATGATGAGAGGATTGGGCCACATAATAAAAATTATCATCATAATGTGACAACAGGAATGCACATCTGCAATTCCATGTAGAGATAAACATACATTATGAAGTGAAAATAAAAGAGATGCTGGATTTTTTAAAAAACATTCATTAGCAAAGTCTGGGAGTCCTAGACAGGAGAACAGGTACAGCCTGGAAACTATTCTAACTACAGTATCTGCAAACATTTATGCTCAGGCTGAAAAGGAGACAGGTGGGAATGGCACATATTTTTATTCTCACAGTATTTAATCTCATGTATTTAAATTAGTAGCCTTGGCTTGCAGATTTTAGGGTATATTTGGAAATGTAAGGACAATGTGGTCCCGAAGCTTTTCCATACATGCATTTTTGCAGATGTTAAAAGGAAGGTAGTGGATTACCTAATACATCAAAAATGCTTCTATCTTGATCCAGTGATATCCACCTTGATGTCCCACCCTGAAGCCATTGCATAGCGGCTAAGGCAGCCAGATGAATCATTCAGTTTGAATAAATCTTGAAACTTCTTTCCATTTCCAGATCTTTTATAATGAAATCCTGTTCTTTTATGGATATTTTTTCTGCTATTCACCTGTATTTACAAAATTAGTTTTGAATATGTTTGTCAATTCATATTTGGGTAATATCAGTTGTCACTTAGAGCCATTTGCTGTGAGAATTCATGGAAGTTCTAAGCAACAGATTAATGAAAGGTGAAAAGGTGAGCAGTTCATTTCCAGTCAGAACGATATGGTGGCCTTCCTGCTAAAATGTATTATATTTTTTCTACTTTATATTCCTCTTGAAGAAATCCTGCCTTAATGCAACAGCTGCACAAAACAAGCCAGGAGAAAAAAATGCGGTTCTCTTTTCATCCCAGGATCCTAACTCTTCATGTCTCATGGGATACTTCTGAATCAGTTGGCAACAAATCCATTTTTCAGAGAATCTTCTGTTGCTGGTGTTTCTAAGCAGCTGTGTGTTGGCTGCATCATATGTGTGTGTATGCTCTTCTTTAATCAACACACAGTTTTGCTTAAGAAATGAGGCACTTGTCTGCTTTGTATTTTAACACTGCTGGTAGCCTACAAAATGTTTATTCTGTAAGTTCCTATATACATCTGCTTGAAGGGATATGTAATACCTCACAAGTGCTGATATTGCCTCATAGTAACAGATTTCTTTTAGTCTTGTAGCTCTTGCAGGGGTAGCAAATAGAAAGTTCTCAAATTCACTGCTCTTCATGTTTTTTCTTTAAATGTTACAGCAGAATAGATTTGCAATGCATTTGGTCGGATT
Source organism: Jacana jacana (assembly GCA_013400555.1). Lineage (NCBI taxonomy): Eukaryota > Metazoa > Chordata > Aves > Charadriiformes > Jacanidae > Jacana > Jacana jacana. The sequence continues at coordinate 562 of VZTM01023873.1, read as the reverse complement.
TTACATTGCAGCTGATTACATAAATATTTTTGCTAGTCTGTGTATTCTCAACTGGCATCAGTGATATTTCAGCCTGTTATGCAACTTTTCCATTGCAAATACTTAAAATATCTTAAAGACTAAAGGTTTGGTTTGTTTGTCAGATCTCATTGATAACTTTATTTTGCTTGTATTTATTTTTCTTTTTTAATTTGGAGATACGGACAAGACATGGTTTTACTATAACTTGCATAGCTTTACTATGCACAAGGACTGTTTCTGCCCAG
>VZTM01023871.1:19275-43922 GCA_013400555.1 Jacana jacana | reverse complement strand
CATCAAACATTGGTGAATGACTAATTTATGATGAAAAAGTTTCATTTTTAATGGAAATGAGAAAAAGCCAGGAGAAATAATGAGAAAGAAAAAAGAATAAATGCCTATTATGTGACCCAGTTCAGGCTTAACTCCGTACATGCTATTCCTGCACAGTGTACTTTTTGCTCCCATTTTGTTTCCTGTTCTTCTGCTCTGCAGAAGGCAGCACTATTGACCAATTCCAGCTGAGAGCTTTTCAATGCCCATACTCCAAGGGCTCTTTTCTATCTCCTCAGCTCATTAGAAGGAAACACAGGCAGCAGAAGACGGAATGTTTTCCTTCCACTTTTATGACAGCTGCCATTTGATCAAGTGAGGTGGCACCACTAGCACAATAAAATCACCAGCGTGGAACTTAATGCATCCCACAATAGCATGCAAATTTTAAGAACATCAGGCTGGCCATTTGCATCAGGGGAGCTCTGTCTGGATCTGGATTCGGGCTCTGAAAGTGGCCATCAGCAGATGTTCAGGGAGAGAGCATCAGAAAACCCTTCCAGTGTGAGGCAACACACTGTTTAAAAACCTAGAGTGAGAGGCTGTATCTGGGCTGAGATGTCTAAGAAGTACTGATTCCCCTTCATAGCTCATTGATTCTTTTGGCTTCCATGAGACTCCTCAAAGCTCTAGTGACAGGCAGGTAAATAAATATTATCTACTTTTAACAGGCAGAAGAAAATGTGTTCTATAATGTGTGCCAGATGTTCTGAAAAATAACCAATTAACAGTCCTAGCAGTGGTCTGTGTGTCACTTGTGCACCTCTTCTTGCCTTAAAGATCTTACAGTCTAGGCAGATGGCGGAAAATACTCCAGAAGAACAGAAAAAGTGTCTAGCCTGACACTTGGTAAAGTTAGGGAGTTTGGTATATATATTTTTTTAATATAGGAGTAGGTGACTGGTTTTTTCTTCTTCTATTTTAATGCATTAGGCCTTCTGGCTCCTAATATCTGATATAACACTAATAGACCAAAATGTTTCCCTGTTTTTCTCTTACTTTCTCAGTACATTACCTTTCCCAAAAGTACTATTTAAACAATTTTTTTTAGGCTACCAGCAGAAGATAAACTACTTTACAGGTCAGAAAGCTTCACCATCTTCATTATTGTCCAATTAGATCACCAGTACAGTGAAGATAATATCATGTTCTTATTCTTCAGTCATAAAATAGTTTCTAAGGTATAAAAGATTCAAATAGTAGAATTTGGGCTAGGCTGGAAGTCAGGTTTCAGAATATTTAATCTTTCTACCTTTGAACTGCAATTTTTACTTTCAGAGATTTTAATTTTTTTATTTCAGATTAATTTATTTTCAATTTTTAATTTCAGAGATAGATTTCTGGGATCTAAATGCCAAGGAGATTTAGGCAGGGTAGGGTGTTTTATGTTCGTATGAGGAAAGTTATGCCAACGTGCACAGATTATACCCAACTAACCGCATTTTTCATACTAATGAGATTTTCTTCATTTATGCACCAAGCAATGTTTTCAACTCGAGCATTTAAAACAAAAGAATTTTATTATTTCATTTATCCAAGCAGTAATGTGTATCCAAAGGGAAACACAAAATCTATGGTTCTTTTGCTTTTTTTTACTGCTCTTTGATTTACTGTAAAATTTCTGAGTTTTCCTTTCCAGTGGGCAAATATGTGAACATACACATCTAATTAAAACATTTGAAATGCCTGCCACAATATCCCCAAGCACATGAATCTTCTGGGAAGAACTAAACTTGGGAAGTTTAAGCTCTAGAGATGAAACTTTTGTGAATGTATGAGCATGTGATAAAAGGCAAGAAGAGAAACTTTTTATACACACTACGTAACCTGTGCCACCTGCTCACCTATAAAAGTGGTGTTTTCTTCCGCGTCGCTTCATGAGCTTTATGTGAGTAGAATCTCTTCAATACACCTGAGGATTAATTAATATCGCCAGCTTACATGTAAAGCATATCCTGCAATATTTATAATTATGCACTAGAGGTCTATCACTTTTTGGGAAGACAATTTATCCCACAAAACGGCACAGTGCACCTAACCGTAGTAGTACTGAAGGAAAATGCCAAGGGGTACGAGAGCTGCCTGCAGTTGCTTATATTCTGCTTTCCACGTGATAGGTAATGACAACCATAACTGTAAACTTCATCACAAGAATAATTACAACTTACATATGGATTCAGAAGAAACATAAAGATCAGAATATATATTTCCAGCTAAGCAACAACAACAACAACAACAAAGACTGATGGTTTCATTGCACATAAGTTTGGTCAATGGAATTCAGAATTGCAAATGAAACCCAAACTCATTATATGTTATTAGACAAGCAAGCAAGTCTCCCACTTTGGAAAGGAATAAAGGATGTTTGCAGCTGGTGCTCTTCACAGCACTTACAAGAGCTTCCCTCAGCAGGAGCCTCTCACCGATGGCAGAAAAATATCAGGAGATAACCTTTAAACTGATTAACACTGATTTGTGCCTTCCCTATTACACACACAAGAGATTTTAATTCTTCAGAGGATGACTTGAAGCAAATGAAGCCACAGTTCGTTCATTTTGTGAGCATTAGTGGTCATTTTGTCACCTGACTAGAATTATGTTTGAGAACACCAGATAAAAGGCATAAAAGTTTATTATCAGCAAATGCAGCCTACTTGAACTCCACCTATTTTTAGCTCTTTGTGCTATTAATCAGCAGCACAGATCCCCACTAGGATAACAAGACCAAGTTTCTGACCCTCAACAAACAAGAAACGGAACATAAAACACAGCATGAGCAAACTCAGGGTGACAGCCATAATACAGAAGACAAAACAGACCATGGGAGAACCTTGCTTTACAGAAAGAGAAGAACACAAACTTCCCTCTCTGTAATAACAGTGTAGAAGTGATCAGAAGCCAATGTAGAAAAGGTGGTACTAGAGTAAAAATTAGCAAATCAAAAGAGGAATCTGGAGTGCTAAATTAAAGCAACCAGAAATCTGAAACTAGGAATCAAACTGTCAATGTGTAAGAAGGCCAAGTGTTAACAGATTATTTTATGACTTTTGAGAAATGTTGACAAAGTTAATTTGCTTTTACTTCTTACTGAATGAAAAAAAAAATAGACAAAACTCAGCTAAAATCCTATATTGAAGATATTGTATCCATCCCACATCTTTATGACCTTCAGACTTTCCCACACGCTAGTTGCATTTCATGGCACACATCAGCTATGCAAACAGAGATGAACACACAACAGATAAATGCAAGATTTTACCAGAATTCAAATTTCTAGTAATCCTTTTTTTCATAAATACATGACTAAAATGCAAGCAATTTTGTATTGGCCATTCCTTGCATCTTATATTTTTTCTCATGCAAAACACTAAAATAAATAAGACATTCTTATTACCTTGTACATTTTGCTCTTAAATAATCCTCCCAGAAAATATACTACTGGAATGAAACAAAGCCACATGCTAAGAACAGAAGAAACAAAACACTGAGAATGATAAATAATACACATACTTCGAGCACAAGTCAGAAAGTGTCTATCATGGGCTTCTATGTTTAAACCGAATTTGCACTATACATTTTCCAGTCATCTTGGTGTGAAAGGAGACTTTTAAAAGAAAATAGTTCCTAGTGACTTTTTTTGAAAACTAAATTTTTAAAGCTGACCTTGACTTAATTAGTCTGTATAGTTTCCTACAGAGCAAAAAGTTAGATCCCATAGATTCAGTTGCATTTCCATGCCAAGAGCAAAAATTAATATATAAATAACAAGATAAGTTCTCTGCTCTAGAAATTTCTAGAGAAAGAAATGCTTAATGAATCCAAGGTTATTTAAAATATTCACAACCTAAATAAACCTTTACCAGTCATCCTTCTAAGTTCTTACATTGCCAGATGGCAATGCATCTGTTGCACACATCTTTTCTTCTAGAAAAAAGGATGTGGAAGGCATGTTTGCCGTACACCATTTAACACTATCATCTTACTTTGCTAGGAAGGTCTTTACAGGTTTTTTGGTGCTGGATTGTGTTCTGGAACCCTGAAAAATTACTGCAACCAGCACACTTTGATAGCATGTGGGTGTAGTGCTCCTAAATCCAGTGGTCAATAACATCTGCATTTGATTAAAGCACTCTTTATCCATAAAATGAGGGTCGATGTATCATCTGAAAGATGTAACAGGACATCCAAGAGTCTGAGAGGCCTTCCAAGTCCTCAGCAGCTATATACTTAAACTGAATTTCGTGGTTCCACTCTGCTCAGGGCAAAGAGTGGAGAACAATATCCAAAATATTTAAATTACCACAGGAGGTTAACTCCCCAAAAGATGGAGCACAAGGACATTATAGACAGTCTGGCTGCTTTAGGGAGGAAATTTTGTCTACCAGCAAGCCCCAAAGTTGTCATAGCACCATTCAAAAAAAACCAACAATCACCTGCAACTCCTACGTTGGCATTTTTTGGACAATAACATGATGGTTGACTGTATACCAATGTCTTCTGCAAAGACTATCCACTCCTCTGTTCAGAGAGAAAACATCTACATTTGTATAAACATGCACAAGTCAGCAGTACGGACAACCTTTTTTAATAGAAAAGACCTCATGAGCAACAGCCTGGCTTTTAGTGACTCTATTATAAAAGTAGATTAATTAAGACAAAAATAGTGCTTTCTCCTAGTTGGTTGCCCCAATTGTGTAACCATCAGGCTTCGGGCCAGGGCAGTTCTGAGACGGCTTCCATTGCTCTGACAAATAACCTCCTCGGCTCCACTAACAAGGAAACAGCATCCAGTCTCTGCAGCACAGGACAGGGACGTCTCCTCAGACCTTCACAGCTACAGGGATAAACAGAGGTACCTGAAATGGTGCTTCCTCTCAGAATGAACCCAAAGGATCATTATAGGCCCTACAGAGCCCGCAGGTCTCAGCCCTCAGCTCTATATTACTGAACGCCAATCTGGGAAAGCTGGGGAGGTAAATTTGCTGAATTATCAGCAACACAGGTAACCGTGAGTGTTTCAGTTCAGATATGAATGGCATACTCTCCTACTGTTCTCACAGCCTGACTGATGTCAGCACTTCACTGAGGACCAGATGGCTAATCCCAAAGCCAGAAAAAAATGAGGAAGTCTTTTGAAGAATGTGTCATTATTTCCATTAAAGTAGCATTTCGGATTTAGGATTTCCAATACAAAGAAGAACCCAACAGTGAGCCCCTTCCAAGCGTGTTTCAGAGAATATACAATTTAATTACACATTAGCATTTCTGTAAATTTAAGTTCCAGGTATGCATTAAATCAAATCTGAAAGCTAAAGAGCAGTAGATGTGACCATGCAACTCTAAATAAAGACTTACTCACTAAACAGAGATTGAGAGAGAAATCTGGGGGAAAATTGTCCCTGAGTACATAATTTAAAAATTATCACAGTGTATGTATGCAAAGGAAGCAATTTAAAACAGCTATTTTCCATCTTAAAGTGATCAAACTACAGCCAAAGGTTTGACCACATATAATAACTGCCACAAAGAAGGCAAATGGTTTCCTGAGCTACATTTGAGGAGTTCTGCCAGAAGGCTGAAGCGGTGATCCTTCCACTCTACTCGGCACTGGTGAGGCCACACCTGGAGGACTGGGTCCAGTTCTGGGCTCTTCAGCATGTGGATATACTGGACAGAATCCAATGAAGAGTCTCAAAGATGATTAAGGGACTGGAGCATCTCTCTTCTGTAAGAAAAGCTGTGAGAGCTGGGGCTGTTTAATCTGGAAGAGAAAGCTCTGGGGAGATCTCATTAATATGGAGAAATATCTGAAAGGAAAGTGCAAAGAATATGGAACTGAGCTCTTCTCAGGGCAGCCAGTGACAGGACAAGAGGCAATGGGCACAAACTGAAAGACAGGAAGTCCACTCTGAACACCAAGAAACACTTATTTCACTGTGAGGATGACAGCACTGGCACAGGTTGCCAGAAGATGTGGTGGCATCTCCCTCTCATAGTCATCTGGACGTGGTCCTGGGCTCCAGGTGGCCCTGCCTGACCAGGTGGGTTGGACCAGCTGACCTCCAGAGGTCCCTGTCAACCTCAAGCATTCTGTGATTCTGTGAAAAAAGCTAACTCACCAGCTAAGCTGAACTCAAAGAAAATCACTTTACATCTGTGTGCCCACGCAGAGTGGGTGTGTAACAAATGTGGCACAACAAATCCCCTGTAAATTCACGCTTTTCATAATTCAGGTTATCTTTATGTGTGCACACGCAGAAAAACTGTAAGAAGCAATATTTTTGTATTTTGGGGATGTGTTTTCTTTACTCTTTTTTTTTTAAGGGAAAAAATTATCTAATTTTCTTTAACTGTAGCAAATCCTGTGCATCAGGAGTTGTCTGCTTTGTAGAAGAGGCCTTTACCACTTAACCTATAGGGCTATACCCTTTGCTAAAAGCAGCAGAAGACTGAGAGACTGGCACTGCACCAAGCAGACCTTGAGCTGGGAATCAATTTCCAGGACTCTGTTCTTTCCCTTCATAATACTTTAGCAGATTTCGGGCTTTTCTTCTGCAAAAGCAGTATACTGTCCTACCAGGGTGGTTCATAGTGTTACTCCATTTTGAAGATTAAAAAAATGCAAAAAACCCTTTCAGGCAAAAATACAACAAAATGTTCCAGGAAGTGCAAGAGGTCATCAGCAAAGACATTAACCTGGTTTGTGACAAAATGTTGCAACAAGAATAAACCAAAATCAAAGTAAATACTCTGTATTTGCTATCCCATTTTATTTAAAATGGGTACATATGAAAATAAAATACCATCGTTATTTAAAAATAGAAAAATAGTTGAAAGCATTCCTTCTGCTTTTTCTTACATAAGTTAATACAAATTTTCCTAACTTATTTTCAATAATGGGAAGGCAAATGCACATAACTAAAAGCATATCATTATTTCAGTTTTAAGACTATTCAAGGAGAAGGGACATCACACTTAAGGGGATTCCAAGTTGTCAACAGTCCTTTATTTTTCACAGCTAGGTCTTTGCCAAACCATTTAAAAGCAAGCTTGCTATTTTGCACATCACTAACGCCTACCCATCCTTCACATTTCACTCCACTAGTGCCCTTTTGTATTATACATCAAAGCACAGACCTCTTAAATAGAATGTTGGAAAAAAGAGAAATGCTCTAATGTTACTTACATTCCATCACACTGTTACTCCTCGCTTTTACTTGTCGTTCTCTTTGAATCCCCTATTGATGTGCCACACTGGGACGTGGATATACTACAGATGCAGCATGATTCATCAGGAGTATATGGCTCCTCTTTCAACACAAAAATGCTTTTAGAAGATATCCAAGTTCATTGACTCAATGTTTCTCCCTAGGAGGCTGTTTTAACACTGGTTTTCTTAGTTTTCTCATGGGAGAGTAGTGGTGCCATTTTCCCTGCACCCCTGAGTCTGAAGTCAAGTAGCACGTTATTAAATCCTTTAGGTGTAGTCACTGGGCTACAGTAAAATAAGCTTCTGCTAAAGTCTTAGTGGTGCTTGCAAGATTGTTCACTTTATTCTGCCTTCTTGCAGATAAAAACAGTATTTGAATTCATTTTATTAATTATATGTGTTAATTTTAACAAATATCAGGAAGTGTAGTGACAGGACAAAGGGTAATGGTTTTAAATTGGAAGAGAGGAGATTTAGATTAGATACTAGAAAGAAATTCTTTCCTGGGAGGTTGGTGAGGCACTGGAACAGGTTTCCCAAAGAAGTTGTGGATGCCCCATCCCTGGAAGTGTTCAAAACCAGGCTGGATGAGCTTGGAGCAACCTGCTCTAGTGGAAAGTGTCCCTGCCCATGGCAGGGGGGTTGGAACTCAATGATCTTTAAGGTCCCTTCCAACTCTAACCATTCTATGATTCTATGATTTTATGAAATCCTGACAATATTTGATCTGACAAATAACTGAAAACAGCAAGGTAAACAGGATAAAGCAGTAAAAAAAAGAAATAATGCTAGAGGGCAAAATGTAAATAATCCTGGTAGGTTTAGACAATAAGAACATGTAATTAGGATTTTAGAAATACAGGATCAGCAGAAAATTTTCATAGGTGGTAGAAATGTCATTGTGACTGGATCTGACAACCATCCTGAACTTCTGACACCTGACAAGTTAATTGAGTCATTTCCAACCCATTACCTGCTCCAGCTACTTTTATTTTCTAAGAAAAAATACCTGTCCTGGAGCAAATCTTTCTATGACACTAGACTATAGTAGCTCCTTGATGAGTAGCCTTGAGGAGATTTTACTGTGGCTCTATCTTGGGAAGAAGAGACCATAATTATCTGCAGAGACATAGAGAAGGAAAGAAACTCTGGAAAATAATAATCCCATGATCACTTAATACTGGCATAGAGTGGCATGATCACAGTCATGACTATTCATTCCTGCTCCTTTCCCCTCGGGCTGGTTCTAGTTGGGATTAGTTAGGAAGGGGGCTGCACAAGGGCAGCAGAGTGGGAGCAGGAAAGCATTGCCAGCCCAGTAGAAGGCAGATGAGCAGGACAGCTTGTTCAGCAGCGGAGTAACTTTGTGCTAGCTTAACGTGCGCATGGAACTACACTGTTAAGACTTACTATCTTATTGCCAGAACTGAAAAGTACCATTGTGTTTGATAGTCCACTTCCTTGGAATTCTGCAAAAAGAGTCTTCAGATGTACTATTCCAAGTCCTTCACTGAGGTTGTGGCCAAAACTAAACTGAAACCCAACTCAGTACCTCTATTCCTTCCAAATTCCTTTATCTCTGCTGAAAGCCCTGTGCCTTCTTGCTGCTTGCCACAGGCTGATCCTGGCTTCCATGGAAAGATCCCTTATTTCAGACCAGTTATTTTGCTTAATTACTGCTAGCAAGCAATCCTGAATGAACTGTCATTTCTAAGACAAGGTCATTCTTTGAAGCAGACGTATTTGTCTGGAGTAAATTTAGCTGCCATTGTTACTGTGAGAGTCCAACAGGATGATCAAACAACCCTAATCCCCTGCATTTTCATTACTCTGTGCAGCTTTGTCTGGTTTGCTACTACATATAAAGCACATAGGCATTCACTTTAAAGCCAACATACATATAATCTGTAAAGTAATATTAATTTTGCTGTTTCAACTAGGAGAGGACAACTCTGGTCTCTGGTTTCTTAAAAAGATTGTCTAGAACCCCCTGCCCACTCCCTGGCTAAAACAGTAACTTGTCAGAAGTTTCACAACCGAAAACTTTTTGAGAGATAAAAATCTTCCAAGTTACACCACCTTGTAGCCCTGCTGTGCAAATGCACAACTTTTATGTAAACCAGATGTCTGTTCCAAAATATTAATTTTTGGTTTTCTTAAATTGTAGAATGTGATCTATGCCTCCCTTCAGTTTCTGGAAACAACTCTATACATCACAGAAATCAGGCAAAAATCACAGTTATCCAAGGGAGTTTAGGTTGAATTAGTACAAAAAAATTATTATTAGCACAACCAACCCATCAGAATTTATTGTCAGAAATGAAAAATGAAATATAAAACTAAAATAAATAAAGTAGGTTTTGACAATAAACTTCCAGCACTGAAGATGGTGGAAGAAACCTGTAAAACATGATCTAGAGCACACAAAAAATGGATCCTGATTTTAGGAAATGTTTCATCATAGTACCAATTTTTGCAAACTGAATTACTATGACTATTCAAACCTTTAAGATGTTACATCATTTCTAATTTTTTATTTATTAGAATCAACTTTCTAAAGTCCTAACATATCATGGCATGTCTCTATCCCTATCTCTATTTGGAAACAATTATTAAAAATTATTTCACAGAAAAGTAGATAGTGTTTTACAAACTGTATTTGAATGGCATTCTAGAATGTAAACAATAAAAGATGTGTGAGCAACAAGAAAAGTAATTGGACATGGAAAAATTACAGCAACATAAAAGGAATTCAAGATTAAAGGAACACGCATTTTTTGAAATGGAATGACAGAAATTATTACAACCTATGCCTCAAACCTTACTAAAATTCTAAATTAAATTTTAAAATGGTCACAGAGGTTCTGGCAAACATTATTCCAAATCTAGAAATCTGAGAAATCAAGTTAGAGTGGCAGTATTAACACATTTATAAACCCCTAAAATTCCAGGTTGTAGATAGAAGAAATTACTTTTTGTCCACTCCGATTCATATCAGTGAAGAGTCTGGAGCGGTTTGCTTTGAAAGCAGTTCAGTAACCAAACCAGATGTGACAGTCACAAAGCCACCAGATGAATGATAACTGTTTGCTGCAGGAGGTCAGTGGTTTAACTCATCTCTGGCTTTCCATTAAATTCAGCAGCTAAATTTATCACATCCAGAGGACATATTTAAAAGGAAACAGAAACATGTCACCTTATTTGTGATATAGGTGAACAGAAGACAGAGATGTCTGAAAGCTGTGGATCCTGAGAGATACTAAATAGCAATGTGTCATAATATCATAATAGCTCTAGGAAGTGATAATACAAGACACAGAAAATATACACAGAGAATGAAGAATACATTTTTCTCCTGGGCTGCTTGTAAATATTTAAAGTTATGGAAAAGACACCGCAATTTATTGGTGATTTTCAGAGGAAGGGAGGAGGAATTTTTCTCACCAGTCAATCACTGCTCTGTCTGCCAATAAGTAATCAGTTATTCCACGCTATTACATCTCAGCTGCTCTCACTCCTCCCTGTGATGTATCTCCACTTTGAAAAAAGTCTCTAAATACAAAATTTGTATTACTTTGTAACTAGTGCAGATTTTTTTCCTTAAGGTCTAACACAGTTGCTATTGTAGCAGAGTGGAAACAAATATTATTGACCAAATTCTATCACAACATACTTTATGCAGAACGAAAATCAAAGTAGTCACTCAAGCCCTGTGATGATGAAAGGTAGCAGTGCAGAGGCAGAAAAAGGAATCCTTTGGGATGGGACAGGTAAAGATGACATCTGGTATCCTGCTGTAGTGTTGGTCTCTGGGGCGATCAAACTTCAACCAGAGCCTAAAAGTGAGGGGTAAAAAATCCCAGATGGCCTCACTTCAGAAGCAACTGGTATATATCGTCACCGTTAAAGCTTTTACTTTCAAAGCTGCCATCCCTGCTTCAGGCTGTGTGCAAAATTAGCTACTTAGGCAAAAAGAAAAAAATGAAGATGAATTAAGCCTAATATACAGTGGAAGAAGTAAAAAATTCTGGCAAATCAATCAGGAAAGGACCAATAGTTTTAGCCTGAAACTTTTATTTTTTTTTAAACCTAAACATACAACTATTATCAAGTTTCAATTAATATTACTGAAAATGTATTATTCATATCAATAACCATAGTCATAAACATAACGAACCAAAGAAAATTAGCATCTCCAGAGTAAAATATACCTTTTGTGCTGATATTGTTTCTTTACACTTAAAAAGCTACCTTATTTCTGACTAAATTTCTGCCAGAGCTATATTCCCATTCACTTCCATCCAAAAGCCTCATGAGTTATATGAGCTTTTTTTACCTTAACTATTCTGTCTGTCAGGCTTTTTCAAGCTGCAGCAATTAATATAAATCTACTCAAGTAGCACACACTTACTGTTCCCTAATTTTTCCAATTATCATCATAATTTGGAGATTTAGAACCACACTAGTTCAGGCAACAGCATCTTCTCGTTTCATTAATTTCTAATTTAATTTTTCAAAGTATACCCCATTCATTGCTTTTTAGGTAGAATTAGTATCTATGTGTAATCTCATGAACAACTGCTCTTTTTGTGATTTCGTTATAGAGTAATTTTGTTCTTACTCTAATATAGCAATTAATCAAAAATCAAAAACAAACCATAGGGTAACGTGTTCCAATTGTATAAATAGTCTTTACAAGGAAAATACATAGCGGTGTATATATTGCTGTAGGGCAAATAAATGCAGGTTTTTTGCTACTATTGAAACAAGGTGAAATTTTCCACTCCTCTTCATGCCTCTAAAATTGCATTTGGGCAGAACTGTCCCCCATACTCAGGTACTTCATTGAAATCCTCTGACCCACAGTACTCTTTATTTTAGACCCAATTTACTTTAACATTATATGAAAAAAAAATAGTAAAGAATCTTGAACGCAAGAAAAAACTTTGTTATCCTTAAATTTCTTCCCCCTTGAAAAGGTATGATTACAAAATATTGCTCAATTTCAGCCAATCCAAAAGGTAGAACCACAATTATTGTGAAAATTTACCTTTATTAACCTGCTTCCTATGAAGTTTATTTGACATTATTGCAAACTAAGATTAGATTAACAACATTTTGTATGGAAATGGTGTTTGCCAACATAGAGATTAGATGAACGGGACCTCATTTCTCTTTCTAACTATTATGACTAGGGAATAAGATTGCAGCATTATGATACAAGATTCCATAAAAACATATCTCTGTTCTCAGTTATGCTCAAATAAATAAATCCAGAAAAAAGAGTGAAAGGATTGAGCTTGTTCCCCCAGCTGAGGGAAAGGGTAAGACAGAAGGCTTAAAAATTCATAAGTAGGATGGAAGAAGTAAATAGGAAGAACTAAGTTCACCATTCCTTCAACCACAATAAGCACCTTTAAAACAAACAAACAAACAAAAAAAATCAGTCTTATAAACCTCTAGAAATTAGTGCCCAAGACTGTAAGATAGGCTTTGCATTAGGACTCACTGAGCTGAACATTTCTGAAGGCTGGCAGAGTATGCCAGAGAAATGTGGCTATACGCCTGCCTTATTCTTTTGTACTCTTTTAGGTAAACGCTACAGGCAATGGGCAAAGAGAGCGCATGGGGCTGTACAGGCCCTGAGTGTGGCTTAGAACTGTGGCAGGTAGCAATGTTCCACAGATAAAAAAGGGCCAAGGTTACATAGAAGCAAATAGAAGCCAAAAATAGATGCAGAAGTTCCAGGTATTATTTCTCCATAGCATATGGCTATACTAGGATAGCCAGGATGTTCAGCTGGCTGCAGATATTGTGGGACATATATTTTAATCTGATGGCGTAGTCAATAGGGTCACCAAGGCGTTCTGGAAAAAAAAGCCTAAATTCTTTGTTTGTAAGGCAAACATTGCAGAAGTTTCCTATGGCAACTGACTAAAGGCATATCCTGCATAAAGAATGCAGTAGCTGTGATAAGGAACCAGTAGACACCAAAGTCAACAGCTGTTCAGTTCATTCTACCTTAACTACCCGCATTTGATCAGCTGCAAAGCCCTCTAGACTTGACAGATTATATGGACTATAACGGGAGTTTAGATAGCTAATTCATGGACAGACACCCACATGGAGACCTCTAAACATAGGTTTCTTAATCTGTAGCTGAATCCTGGCACATGTAATTCAAATGTGCCTCGACTATTCGCATTTAAGGGATGCATATTATAATGCTTTTATGGTTTTATTATCTTCCAGCCAGGCTTTGATTGCTGACCCCATTTAGCTTTCCAGATAATAGCTGTTTGATGGTTTGCCAAAAGCAAAATCATATGTACATATTGTTCTTTGCTGAATTGATTGACTCAGGGCTTATTTTCAAGATCATGTCTGCCCCATTTGCAGATGTTCTGTTCTTCTTAATAAGGACAGGAAAACTGACAAGTCTTGTTAGAAAATTCGTATCCCTTCTCTTCTGTTATTCCAGTCTGCAGCTTGGCTGAAACCTTGCTGCTGCTACTCATTCTTTTAGTCAGAACCAATAAATCCCACTCTTCATCCAATTTTTATTTTCAGATAGGATTTTCAAAGAGACCTAAAGGATTAGACTTCTCAGCTCTCATTAGCAGTCACCAGGAACCAGGCTTTTAACTGTCTGAAACTCCTTATCTCACTCCTATAAGCTTTCACATCCTGCAAACCCGACTCAAGGCAGGCAGCAGGTAATCACTGACATGAAGCATAATTTAAAGGACTGTTTTTAAATCGAGGAGCTGCTTACCTGACCACAACCAAAGCTGATGCCTGTACCATTACAAACTTTCCAGCCAGTCTTATGATTCCTTCACACATAACTGTGAATGTCAAGATAACTCAGGGATGCTGGTACTTGTTCTTTCAGGCTGTTTCTAAAAATAAATGAAATGGGCCAGCAACAGTTCTCTGACCCTGGTATTGATTAGCACAGCATGGCTCACATCCATTTGGCTGACTTCTCTCACTCTACTCCTATCTCCTTGCCCTCCAAAACAGAACAGTTGCATCCTACCTGCCTCTTTGCGGTGGTCTTTGGCCCATAATGTAACCCCAGTCCTTGCCTGGGCATTGGCTGGAAAAGTGCTTATTTAACACTCCAAACTCGACTATGGAGATAAGCATGCCAGCAACTCAGCAGCATGGATGACCATAAATCTGTGCTCAGGCCAAAATTCTGTTGGTGATTAGCTTATTAACAAAGACATAACTTCATGCTCCTGGAGTACGATGCAGTTTGGGTGACAGTTGGACTTTTTTAGACTGAAACTGTAAGGAGATCTCTTGATGGGTACATTTCACTGAAGATTTTTTTTTTCCCCCAAAGCAATTATATTCTTCCCCGGGGATGTAGCTTTCACTGTCCTTTCTCAGCCTGAAGACGTAATGGCATTCTCTGCAAATGGAGAAATCACTCAAAATTAAGTCATCTCTTCAGTGTGGTGGGCTGTCTCTGCCAAGGGTTGCAGAGTGAGTTTCAGAAGACAGCCTTAACAACACTCTTTTTAAAAATATTTTGAGAGGTGTCTATTTAATTCACCTTCACAGTATAAGTGTCAAAGTAAAAAAAGGTGAAGACCTACAGTCTCAGCTAAGCTACATGGAAGTTTAACTACAACTTTGAAACAGGTGCCCAAATCCAGACAGGGGAGAGAGGTTAGAGCGTTGCTTCTTTTCACACTCCCAGTTACTGCTGTGTATTTCCAGACTTGGTGCCTTGCTTCTTCTAAGAGCCGCATTTCTATCAGATGCTGAACTGTTCTTCTTCCTCCTTTAGAATAATGTTGCCTAAACCAAAATTTCTTTGCCAAACAGTTTACATGCATAGCTGACACAGGCAATCCTAACAGTGACCATGTTCTTCTTTGGATGTGGTCCTCAACACTTTTGCCCATTTTTCTTGCCTAATTAAGGTATTTCCTATGCTATTCCACTATTCCACTTTCCCTATGCTATTCTCATTCCCAGCCCTTCATATTTCTCTGGATTCAGTTGTCTCATTTCAAAGTAATCAATTGTTCCTTAAACAACATTCTTTATCTTATGTTGTTCTCCCTTACACCTCTTTTCTTTCTTCTATAACTTCTCTGGGAGAAAGATCTTCCTTGTCTTAGTTCTATTCTTTCTCCTGCAAAACATTAAAAAAATCACCTGTTGCCTTATTACATTTTGATTCTATCCCAGTCACCCAATACTCTTCTAGACACTTGAATCACCTCTTTTATACATGAGTTCTTCCTTGTGGAAACCACCATTTCCCAGTGATGCTCTCAGTGCTCTGAGTGCTCTCCTCTCCTCCTAGAGGCAAGACAGCTCAGGGCCAGCTTACAGACAGGAGCGGGTATGAAAAAAGAGCTGGAAGTGGAAGGTCCTGGCTCTGTCCCTTGGGAGCTGCTGTTAAGCTGAGAACCTGGGCCCCAGCCTGAACTGCACTGCAGCTCTGTTGCCACCATCGCATGCCTGGGCATGCACCTTATAGATCCAGATACTGACCCAGACCTTCAGACAGTAACACACCGGCCTGACCTCAAGCCTTTCTCATCACTATTGGGCTTGCTCAGTGGCCCAGACTCTCAGCTAAATCTGCAAGGTCACCAGACCTGGCCTGCTTGCCTTGCTCAGGTGCAGCGGGAGCGAGTCCTTCTCAGCGAGGCTGCTGCCTCTGCCAGCCTTGTTTCTGTCCTCAGCTCCTGGCTCCCTTTCCTTTTGGGAGCAGACTGCCTTGGCTGGTCCCTGGCAGATTCCTTCCGAGCCATTTTTCATTCAGACTTTTACTTCTGCTGAAAAAGCACTTGGCTTTTATCACCTGAGGGACAAACATATTCAAATAGCTCTTGCTTCTTTTTTTATTGTTCTGAACTACTTTATTTAGATGGTGTGTATCAATCTTACCTTTTATGATAGAAGTAAGTTTTGGGTTTGTAATCATACAATCAATTTTCTTCTTTCTCTTTTCTCTCTTAGCAATCTTTCAGGAAA
Source organism: Jacana jacana (assembly GCA_013400555.1). NCBI lineage: Eukaryota > Metazoa > Chordata > Aves > Charadriiformes > Jacanidae > Jacana > Jacana jacana. Next base: position 27,667 of record VZTM01023871.1, on the reverse strand, counting down.
TACGATGATTATAATCACTTTCCTTTATTAACAGGCATCTCCCAAGAGTCTAGCAATTTCCTTTTTAGCACTTTCTAGTGCTTTCCTTCTTTCACTTGCCTTTTCTAAAAAGGCTTTCAGCTTTAAAGGTATAATTCTATTCTTAAATTGAAAACATGCCTTTCTAGGTTTTCTCCAGTTTCTTTACTATTTCTTGGCTTAGTTCTATTGACTCCAGGGAGACAAATAATTGAACACAAATATAAACTAGGAAAATCATCTGTTTCAGCTGTCACCTTTTTTTACTATTACTTAAAAGTTATTTTCTCTCCACCTGCACTCCTCTTACAATTAAAATGTAAAGATGTACTATGAGACCTGGGCTTGGTGAGAACTGTTCACTCTTTTGTTACTTCTAGAAATATTGTTTTGTCTTTTACTTTCTACATTTTTCCATATTTACATCATTTCAGTTCTATTTCAACATCTCCCATTTCTTTCTAACAGCCCTTCAAAAGACTGAACATTCATCAATTTGTTTTAGTGCAAAAGCTATCTCATTGCTGTGGTCTTCTATTCATCTTATCTAATTTTTTATCAAAGAAAGATACAAGTATCTAGCTGTTTTCTTCACCTGAAAGCTTCAATCGTTCTCTAAAGCCTCTCCTGTCCTTTTGAGTACAGTAATACATTATTCTTCTCCATAAGTTTATTATGGAGAAAGCAGAATACTTCTGCAAAAATGAGATTAAATGAGAGACTGCATGTAACTTTATTTTTAATATAATTTCTTTCTCTCAAGAAACAAAGAGTTGCATTAAGAAAGCCTCTCTTCATTTGGCCCTTGGAATATGTCTTTACTGAGAACACTTACTACCAATGATTCAATCTTTTATGAAAGAATTTATACTGTTCCGACCTGCATTTGAGAGAAGCCCTTTGCTCTGAGTCACTTGGCTGATGGCTACTTTCCAAAACACTGAAATTACTCACCACAAATCTATTGCAGTGACAGAAATGTAAATTTTGAATAATGGATTTAAGGAGTCTGTGTTATATTTTGGGTCTTACAATGTATTACCATAAAACAAACATTAAAGATATGTGTGCAGTGCAGCAAGCTTCCGGAACTCACCAATAGGGTGACCCATGACAAAAGAAATTTAAGGTTTTCTGGGGTTTCAGAAGTCAGATGGGATCCAGTTTGTAAAACGTTAGTCTTAGGATCACAGAAATCTATCCTTTAACATCAGAATTATTATTATTACATTCAAAGGGGATGTTAATTGAAAGCCTTAATCTGTTTTTCAGAGCAATAAATAAACCTGGTGATAAATTAGAGGTTTTCCTGATGAGCAAAAGTAACAGAGGATGCAATATCTTCCTTTCATCTTCTGCCCTTTTTCTTCCTCCCCTACCCTTCCAGCCTGGAGAATAGAAGGCTCTGGAGAGATCTCAATGCAGCCTTCCAGTATCTGAAGGGAGCCTACAGGAGAGCTGGAGAGGAACTCTTTGTCAGGGAGTGTAGTGACAGGACAAGGGGTAACAGCTTTAAATTGGAAGAGGGAAGATTTAAATTAGATACTAGAAGTAAAGTCTTCACTGTGAGAGTGGTGAGAGACACTGGAACAGGTTGTCCAGAGAAGTTGTGGATGCCCCATCCCTGGAGGTGTTCAAGGCCAGGCTGGATGGGGCTTTGAGCAACCTGCTCTAGTGGGAGGTGTCCCTGCTAATTGCAGCGGCATTGGAACTCAATGATGTTTAAGGTCCCTTCCAACTCTAACCATTGTATGTTTCCTCTTTCTTCTGATATTTCAACTTTCTATTAGGTTCTGTGTATTAAATACAGACCAAAGGAAGGCGAGGGAGGGTAACTCCTACCCAAAGGGTTTCCTCATGTTTCTCAGCTCCAAGCAGAAACTACATATTTCTTTCTGAATACATTAAAGGCAGAAGGATCTGGGAGACATTCTGATCAACTGGCAGCAGAATTTTGAGGATCTCATTAGCAGGAGCAGGACTGAGGGAGTGGAACAGGGTTACTGTTGCTTTTTGTGTTCTTCAGCATTCAGTAGGGCAGAACTAGGTAGCATTCCTAAATTCAATTCTGCTAATTTTGTCAATGATCCCCAGCAAAGCACAGAGCCAAGCTCATCATAAGAATCTGTGGCCTTATCACTATGATGAATTAGTTTCTCATAGTTTTTAATTTGGGAGAACTGTACTGACTCTGGGTGAGGAGTGGGGCAGAGATTAGAAGACAGAACAGTACGTAATTTATTTCCAAGGGCAGAGAAAAATATAAAATCTGTTACCAAGATGTTCATATGTTCAGTAGGTCATAAATAAATAGCCATGGATATCACCTGCAAGCCATATGATGACAATTATGAAGAGAATCGTGGCTCATGTTCCCATCTTCACATAGTTTTATTTCATTAGCATAATGCAGATGAGAACTGTACTGCTAACCAGACAACTAGTATCACGTCCTTCTGTTATTATGCTGTTTGTATTTGGGCAGTAAGGTAACTAGAAACTTAGCATATAGCTAGACTCCCCATTCTAGAATGAAACCAAGATACCACAGATTTAGTGGAAGGAGGAGATAGCTCTGCTTATATTGGGGTTTTTTTGAGGATCCATTTTGAGGTTCCATTTTACCAAAATACCCTTTCATTCATTCTTTTTCAATCTACGTATGACAGTAACAATATGAAACCACCTGGAATACTATTGGTCTTAGTCAAGCATTATGATAAATCAGGAAAAAATCCACAAGAATGTTGTAAAAAAGGTAGAGATTCAGCAATTTTGTATTTTAAAAAATCATTTCTATGATTTCAAGTCATGAACAGTCTCTTACTATCCACTGAAGAAGCTGTCTACACCGCAGAAAGAAGACAAATATAAACTCATTATTTTTCTCTGGCCCTTGGAGGACTTACATATTTGAGGAGTTTTTTAATATAGGCTTACAAGCACTGTCATAAATTATTCAGACTTGGATTTTATATTGGATTTGTTCCATAATGCAGTGATCAATCTGTGCTACTTTCAAAAATGAGAATGGCAGTTTGTGTGAATTACAGAAGTTAATAAATTCTGGTTTAATTGTTTCTAGTCTGTCACTGTGGGTCAGATAATGGGTCAGGCATTTGCCTTATTAGTGCAGAATACACTCACTATATTTTGCCACATATTCCAGAATCAGTTTCTCAGTTCCTTTCTAGTTTTTATTTAATGAGCTACAGAAGACCTTTCACGTTTATTGATGATTGTGTAAGTCCATGCGCTTGCAGGTTTTTGCTCGGGATTTCATCATTAGCAGGTAATTACTGCTAACCCTTATTTTCTCTCATATTACTCCTCTGTTCTCACTGCAGTCATAGAAAGGCACTTCCTTTGACACCTACTTCACTTCCACAACTGTTTTAATGTTAAATAACTTGCTAATTTTTAGTGGCTTGAGAATAGCTTATTTTGCTCAGGAGATAGCTTGCACGTTAGAGCAGTATGGTCAAAGAAAATAAATGATTATGCCCTCCAGCTAAGAATAAATGGCATCTCATGCAGCTGAACTAAATGTGTCAGTAATACTAGTACTGTTAAAAAAAAAATTAAAAACAAAAAAAAAAAGGAAAACTTTTTTCAGGAAGATAACATTGAGGCAAAAACATTCTGTATCAATTTTAATGAGATGCAGTAATATATGTTGACATTTCTCTTCTTAAACATTTGTAAATTTTCCTATTTGTTTTCCAATATGATTACAATTTTTTTTTTACTAGATTATTCTCAGTCCTCCCTTCATACTCCTCATTGTACTGTTGCTGTTCTGAGCCTGCTCCCTCTCTCTAAATTTTGTGTTAAGTCCTTCCAAAACTTGCATTACTTACAGTTGATTATAGCATTCTGGAAATAGATATTCAGCAGTCAATATTAGTAGAATAGAATAGAATAGAATAGAATAGAATAGAATAGAATAGAATAGAATAGAATAGAATAGAATAGAAATTTCCAGTAGAAGGGACTGACAATGACCAGCTAAGTCCAACTGCCAGTAGTATTCAACTATATCGTGCAACTTAGCAGCAAGTTGTCAGTTAACCTTCTAATATCTTTAAACGTGGAGAATATATCACAGCTAATATCCACAAAAAAACCCGCAGGTAAAAGCTTCTTTTTCCCTTAAGTGTAAACTAAATTTGTAAAGGTGACATAGCAACATATGAGAACAATATTCCTCCCAGCTTCAGGAATAAATGCAGCCCATCTGCATGAGGAAGCTGTATATCAGCACATGTTCTGGGTTTGCATGGAAAGGTTTTGGTACCAGACAGTGCTACAGAGGTGACTTCTGTAAGAAGAGGCTAGAACCTTCTCCACGTCTGATACAGTCAATGCCAGCCGGCTCCAAGATGAACTTGCCACTGGGCAAAATCAACAACAGTGGTAGGTAGCACCTCTGGGATAATATATAGTTAAGAAGGAGGGTGGGAAAACTGTGCAACATAACTGCATCTGAAAGGAAGAATGAGAATATGTGAGAGCAACAACTCTGCAGACACCAAGGTCAGTGAAGAAGGAGGAGGAAGAGAAGCTCCAGGCACAAGAGCAGAAATTCCCATGCGTCCTGTGGTGAAGAGCATGGCAAGACAGGCTGTTCCCTTGCAGCCCATGGAAGTCCATGGTGAAGTAGATATTCACCTGTAGCCCCTAGAGGACCCTATGCCAGAGCAAGTAGATGCCCAAAGGAGGCTGTGATCCCATGGGAAGCTCACACTGGAGCAGACTCTTGGCAAGACCCGTGGTGAGGAGCCCATGCTAGAGCAGTTTTGCTGTTAGGACTTGTGACCCCACGGAGGATCCATGCTAGAGCAGTCTGTTCCTGAAGGTCTGCACTTTGTAGAAAGGACCCACACTGGATCAGTTTGTGCAGCAATAACTGCTGCCCGTGGGAAGGATTCAAGTTGGAGAAGTTCATGGAGAACTGTCTTCCCTGGGACAAACCGCATGCTGGAGCAGAAGAAGCATGTGAGGAGTCCTTCCCCCAAGAAGGAAGGAGCAGCAGAAATGTGTGATGAAGTGACTGTAATCCCCATCTCCCTGGGACCTTATCTCAAGCCACAAGCCTTTTGTTATATTTCCTCTCCCCTGTCCATCTGACGAGGGGAGTGATAGAGCATTTACAATGAGCACCTGGCATCCAACCAGAGTCAACCCACCCCAACAGTGGTATCACATGGAATTGGCCAGATTTAGTAGAGGGCATAGACTCCTTCATCCCTTCAAGGAAATCTCTACCTGATAGCATTGCTGAAATCCTGAACAGAAAAAAAAAATGTGATATTATAGAAGCAACAGACTGACAGCATCTAGAAAGCAAGCAAAAATGTTCTTAAAAATACTAAAGGAGCATGATGAAAGTTCCCTTGGGAATTTGCAGTGCAGGTATTACTGTGTTCTTACTAGCATAATCCTTACACACATCTATTTGATAAAGATCCCAGAAATTACCATGTAGCCTTTATTGGTTTTGAACGTCTGTAAACTAAAGGAATTTTGCACAGTTCTGTTTACTGAAGTGGATGGCAACTAATTTAAACAGAATATAAATATATTTCAGAGATTTCTGTGACAGCTGGGCAGAACCAAATGAAACTTTAAGCTGTCCGGTTTTACTGGAGGGATGGGGCTCATTTCATCCATCCCAAACCATCCATAAGTTAAATTAGTGGCCTATGATCTCCCCATGGCACAGAAGCACTTCAGAGTTGCATCCATCAAGAGAACTAGCAACAAAATTGTTTTTATGAGCTGCCTTCCATCCAGCATTCACACATCAATATTTTGCACAAATCATTTAAATGGCCTGTGCAACTTTAGGGCATATAAAAGCTATAAATCTTATCTTTTCCCTCAAAGTTTCTAAGCATTCCAGGCTGCCTGGAAAAGGTATGGGATTCCCAAGATTTTCATGTGAGTTTTCATCACTAACTTCATTACTTTTGCATTTTTTTTCTCCAAGTGTAAAATTACTGACTAAATCTTCCAGCCACTCACATTTTATTACAGATACAACCTTTACCAGCCTTTCCCCGAGTCTTATTTACCGTGAACCGTAATAAAAATGTTGATCAAGTCAGCAATATGCCTGTGATAGATTTGTCTTTTAGGTGTATTTCAAAATGCATTTTATACAGCTATTGAAACATATTTAAAGGTTCCCAGCTCTCTTTAAAGTATAAATATATAGGTATGGGCCCAACCCTATGCTGTCTTATTCCTAAAGTCAGAAACTCTCAGAAAGAAAAGAACCTCTGATGAAAAAAGCTGTTGAACCTTTATCTGATGCTTCAGCCTTTTCCTCAAGTCCTGGTCTATAAGATAAGTAGTCTTTTCATTAACCTTCCTTTTTCCCAGTAAGCTTCCTTATGGTCCTGGGCCAAGAGGACTCCTGTCTTCTGCCTTGGATATCATCCAAAGCATTAACAATGATTTTTGACGTTTGCTTAATATCTCAGTAAATAAAACCGTTTTACTTCCTACTTCAAATTGGCTGTCAGCCATCGTCTGTGCTCCCAGAAAACACTGGACTGATACACCAGCAATAATAGACTTGGGAAGAGCTGAAACTGTGAATATCTCTCCAGGAAAACAGTTCATCTGGATGTACTTACTCGCGTGACAGTCTTAGCACTGTTTTTACTGTGAGCTATCTATTTCCTGAGCAAAATAGACTATATTCATTCTAATAAATTATTTTGACTGTCTTCTGTTGTCTTACTATATCATATACATGAACTCACACACACATTTTTTTTCCTATTAGCAGCAGTGGGTAAGAAAGACAAACTGGTTTGGATTCCAAAGGAGAAACACAGGATGATTTGTTTACATTGATGAAATAAAAATCTGAATATTGAGTGTCTCTTTTACCATTAACTCAGTGATTTACCCTGACTGGTCTATCAGGATCTTTATTTTTTTACTGCATATGGTTTTTTTTACATGTATACATTTTAGGTCCAACACAACCTGTCTAACTGATCTAACTGATCAGATATACCTAATGCCTCTTTCTGCTTTGTTTTTAATTTTAAATTGTTTGTGTTTTCCCAGTTGCTATGTGATTTTTGAAAACCATTTTATTAAAATGTACCTTTTTTCATGCCACCATGTTTTATATTTGACTGGACATATTTGAAGTTTTTTTTCAGCTGAACAGGATTGTGCTTCCCCAGCAAGGAAGCTAGAAAGAGTTTGCAGATTTGAATCACAGACACAGCACGTGTGTCAATGTTGATCATTTCAACTCTCTTCTAATAAAGCCCAAAAAGAAAAAACATGTAAAGATAAGAGATGGAAAAACACACATCTGTGGAAAAATAAACCTTTTCTATCTGCCCAGCCAGATCTGCATCTTCATTACGACTGCCTCACCGAGAACAGACTTTACATTGTAAATTTGCTTTAATAAGGTGCTTGGCACTTTCTGTCCAAAGATGAATGTAATTTCCCATTAATTTTAGAAAGGGTAGAAACTGTGAGAGTACTACAATCTAGTTGGATCAGGAGAAATGGAGAAGGCTGAAACAGAGCCAGTAGACTTGATATTTTTAAAACAAACACTGAAAACATATTTTTCATTAAAATCCATAATAAGGATGGGCATCTAACTCTTTTAGTATCCTAAGAGAACCAGTGCAGTCTTACTATCCTCCTAATCCATTTTACAGGTAATAAAGACTGACAAATCCCTTATTACAAAGATTATAAACAGTCAGTCTGCTACATATTTACTACAGAACAGCAACAAAGACACTTGCTGAGATCATTCAGCATCTGCCAACTAGTTACAACTAAATCACAGGAGAATTTTTTGGGATTTTAGCCAGTCAAGAATCTAAAATCTATGCATAACAGCCTGTCTCATATTGCTTTTGTATTAGGTCTCACACCTCAACAGACTGTATTTTGCATGTTTTTTCTATTCTTTAAAAAAACAGGGGGAAAAAAGAAAAACACACACACACTCTCAACCAACGAAACCAAACCCAACATAAATCTGTATCAAAATCCATCTAATAATGCCCTTCCTCGAGCAAAACAAAGAGAACAAATAGTCTGAACTGCTAATTCTGCCTTTCTACGTCTTATCGCTGAGCCTTACTCCAAGAAAACATGAAATATTTGAATTAAGAGCATGTTTCCTGTAGGAAGAGGAAAGCAGAGGAAGCCACATTGCACATGGACACTTCCAATTTTACCCCCATCCGAATAATTGAAAAGTACATACTGTCTGAACAAAGATACGCAGCAGAAGGAAAACATAGCCTGTGGCTGACATTTATAACACTTTCAGATGGTCAGAAACACTGTGTTCAGTTCTCAGCTACCAGGGTGTTCC
>VZTM01023871.1:4455-18895 GCA_013400555.1 Jacana jacana | reverse complement strand
TAATATAGAGCAAATCTAGTCAACTATCTGGCTTGGGTACCACAGTCAAATTCATACGTCTGCGCTACCAGCTCATCATCAACATGCATGTATCTGCAGAAGATACAGTTTGTTCTGTAAGGGCCACCTCAAATAATCCATTACTGGGTTTCTGACTTTATCATATAAAGCTTTAGAAAAAGGCAAAAAAAGCCCCAAATCTTAGACATTTACTATTCCAGCCTGTATAATAACTAGGTACAGATTTTTCAGCTAAGTATATAAAAAATCTCATTCAGGCTTTTTCTTGCTGTCCTAGGGTTCAGTCAGTGGAGCTCAATGTCTCTTCTAATCTTCTCTTTCTTCATCCTGTTCTGCAGGTGAGTTCCACCTCATTATATAAACTCAACAATAGCCTGTGAAAAACTGTATTTGACAGTTCATTCCAATCTATGCCTCTAGAACTGCACAAAGCAGCAATTCTCAGACTTTTTGGAAATGTAACCCTACTTTGGTTGTCTGTCTTGGGCATGGTATTTCCCCTTCCTGACAGCTGCTAGTGTGCAGCACAATCCAGGAGTGCCAGATTCCATAATTGTTGGCAGGGACTAGAATCCTCCAAGGCTGAAGCATGAGAAGAGGCTGTAATTACTGGCTATAGGTGTTCCCATTATCCAGGGAATTGTTAACTGTCAGCAATTAAAAATATTTACTACTACTGTGACAAATGGAAATACTTGCCTCTAGTAATGATGGCTACTTGGAATTCTTCCTCCTGGACAAAATGAACTGTTACTATCTTATCTGAGTAGGACTCCTAGAATCTCATCCTAGTCCTGCATGGCAGAAATACTGTCTGTATGAAAAGCATGGATTTCCTACTCAATTTAAAAGTAAAATAAATAAATAAATAAACTTGTTCTTAAATACTAGCTCTAGTGAAAATTAATTCACCAAAGATATAACTTCCAGGCAATCTCACGTAGTCAGTCCAACTGTCCAACTCTCATTCAGTAATTTGAGCTGAATTTTGTTAATAGTCCTGGTGGAGGAAGCACAGTGTGATTGGTGCTTTCCGCTACACTGCTCCTTAGCAGTTTAGTCAGTCAAAGACAATGTGAGGAATTTGAGCAAAAATACCCTCATTGAGACAAAAGACCTGCCCCCCATTTTCCATAAGCAACCCAAACCACCAACTGTTCCTCTGACTTGATTAATACCGAATTACTTTTATACAGAACACGACAGCTTCAGCAGGACCAACTCACCTCTGTGCATCTTTAAAGCTCAGAATAAAACGGACCACCTCAGTGTCTGGTGAGAGAGGCAGAACACAGCATCTCTACCATTTTGGAAATCATGCCTAAATCCCCTTGGTAATCCAGCTCTTCATCTCCACTTTTCTGTTGTTCTATGAAACATTTACTTTTGTCCCTAAAAATGAATCTATCAAAGGATCTTTAAAAATCAAACCATTTAATTTCAAGTCAACATAAATTTGTCTCAATTCAGTCACCAATAATTTACACTGTTCTAGCAACAATGCCTTTTATTAGGATTCAGCCAAGGCAGTTTTATATCTCAAATGTATGTAAAGGATTCTAGTCTGACAATGTCCTGCCTTGAAATCTTAGTTTTGCATTTCCAGCAATCTTGTATTCTACTCAATCCTTGAGTACTGGAACTGAAACCTCTCCTTTGGAAATGAGTGGCCTCCCTGTCAAGAACATGGGCTTTACATCACAGGTAGATTCGTCACCAGGGTAGTTCTCTCCTGGATATAGGTAAGCACTTCTTATAAGAATTTGGATTTAATTCACCAATGTTGACTAGAACTGCTAGATAGGAAAACATTTCAAATGCTCGTAATTATATAGATAGAAGAGTATATATATGCTCCATCTTTTAGGTTTTCCATAACTCAGATTTAGAAAGAATTATCATTTTCTCCTTTTTTTCCCCACACTAATTTATCCTACTTTATGTTTTTAGCCCTCATTGATTGAACTGTGACAGTACTTTATGTCAGATAAAATTTCAGTAAAACTAACCCTTGGTTCTGAGGGGAAATCTCCCAACTCTTGAACCGTCTCACTCCTAGCAAGACAATTCTCTCAGCATTTCAAGAATTGTCAGATCCAGAATCAACACACAGTTGCCAGTAGAGCTGGCTTCATAAATCTGTATTGCATAAAGCACTCTGAGATGTGTAACACACTGAGGTGTCCCCATCAGGTCTCTAAAACATATGACCTTCTAAAAGGCATGCAATCATTTCTAAATGTGGACATTTCATAGAATCATAGAATCATTTAGGTTGGAAGAGACCCCTGGGATCATCAAGTCCAACCATCAGCCCTACTCTACAAGTTCTCCCCTACACCAGATCCCTCAACACCACATCTAATCGACTCTGAAACACAGTCAGGGATGGGGACTCCACCACCTCCCTGGGCAGCTGATTCCACTGACTGACCACTCTCTCTGTGAAAAACTTTTTCCTAATGTCCAGCCTAACCCTACCCTGCTGCAGCTTGCAGCCATTCCGTCTTGTCCTGTCGCTCGTTATAGAATATAGAATATATTTCTTATATTCTATATCAAATATAGAATATATTTCTTACGTTGCTGGCAAAAAATTATTAAAAAAAAATATTTAAAAATAAAAGAAAGAGTAAGTATTACTAACATGTACAAAAAAAAAAATCCTTCCCAGAAAACACCAAGCAAGTTGTCTGACCAAGAGTAACAGAGGTAGGTCAGTATTTGGATGACAGTTACAAAGTGGGTCATCACCGACAGCTATGCTATATGTCACCAGCCATATAATAGCATTCTCTGTAGCTTCAGTCACGCACTGGTAGACAGCAGCTAGCAGCCTTCTTTAGTGATCACTGAATATACTCCTTCTTTGCTGCTTTCACTGTTTAAACATTTTCTGGCTCGCTTTCAACATTTCCTGTCATTTAGCAAAACAGCTGTGACACTTATGCACCATTATCTCAAAGAAGCTGAAGCTGGCCATACATTAAGACTCGCAGTCTATAAGGACATGCCTTTCTTTAGGACAAAGTGCTAGAACAGCACACTGTTTTGAAGTACCCTCTAACTATCACAGCTATCTCTTAATAATTTTGAAAGGACAGAAAGATTTCAGCAGCTTCATCACTTCAACAGCTAGAAAAGAAAAAAAGATTTAACATTTCAATGGCTAGAAAAAATATGTGCAAGACTGGAATGAAAGAAATGTCTGCTGCTTCACAAAGAGCTGCTCTTGTCTTACTTTGTCACAGATACCTGCTGCATCTTTTGCCATAAGAAAACCACACTATTATTTTTTCACTGTGAAAGTCAGTAATTCATCTCCCTATTGACATTTGCAGTTACACAAATTCCATCATTGTAAAATGGAAGCAAAATACGGTGAAATTATTTTATATCAGCAGTTTTATTATGAAAACCACAATGGCTCCTGCCGTCAACATGAAAAGTTTAGTGCCACTGAAAAGCATTTAATCTGTTCTTGCAAAACGTGACATGAGCTGCATGTAAATTAGACCACACCTCCTCATGTCCCATTTGCCTTGACAGCACAGATATTTTCAAGGAAAATGACTTTAAAAACACAGGGTTTTTTTCTAGGTATGCTTTTGTTGTTAAATATAAGCTTCTAATCCAAAGAAACCAAGGGCAGGTGGGATCCTTTCATGTTTCTATGGTCACAGGGAGGGGTGGGGGGTTATTATTACTGTACTGTCTGGAAGTTATTTTTCCTGTCAGTTGTATGAAAGTTAAACACAACACAGAGGGTGAGCCATTGGGAGCCATTTCTAAAAGTAAGAAAATTCTATTGTCTATTCATAAAAAATAGTAGAGGGGCAAGTAATGTCTGAATAAACTTTCTATTCATTTTTGAAAGATGACTGTATTTCAGCCTTTGCTTGTTCTCTAAAAATCTCTGCAGCAGCTGTAGAAGGCTAAAAGACAGAAGCTCAAATACTTTGCTCTCTGTGCTATATGTGGAACAACTGCTGGCCTCCTTTTCTATGATGTAGATTTTGGCAATAAATAAGAAGACTAAAGAGTCTATATAAGCCAGTGATACAGTGTCCACTGGAGCATGATCCCGTACTGACCTGGAGTCACAGGACTCGTTCTATTTCTTCACTGAGAAATGCACCAGCAAAAGCCGCAGAAGAAGGCATAGAAAGCCGCACTGCAGCAAAATGATCCCTTTTCCATCAAAAGAAGAAAAAATAATTCAGTGCTTTGAGGTTAAAAGCTATTATTGTTTTATTTTAAATTCAGATTAGTCAGATTTTTATATGCATAACTTCATTCCCAGTTACCATAAAGTCAGCCAGCCATATTTGGGTTATCTGGCCACAAACACTGCAGAGGCAACTAAACGGGCAAGCAAAGAAGAATCCAGTGGTGGCTCTAATGCTTTCTAGCACTGCTGGTGAATCACAAGAGAGAACCCCAAAGCAGATTTCAGCGGGCATGTCTCTATAACACAGTGAGTAAGAAAACAGGGAGTGTCTGTGAGCGCTACTCAGTCAGTACCTGAATGCATGAGAACCCTGGACTGGATTTCAGTATAACATATACAGATATACATACATGGGAAATCGTTACGGGTTGAGGATTTCACCATCTACCCTAAAATGTAGCAACTTAGACTGAGCAGCACACCATAAACTTATTCTTTCTGTTTTTCAAGTTAAAACAGGTAGATGCTCTCATCTTAGTACTATCTTGATGATAAATAACGCGTGCTGGTTTTGTATTGTCGAAACTCCATTTAGACTGCTGCTACATTACCAAGACAGAACAACAATGAAAGATTTTAGTAAAGTTTATAAAGTTCTGGTGGAGATTAAAACCACTGTCCTCAAGGGCAAAGAATCCCTCTCTCTTCAAGCATTGCCCAGATGAAAAGCAAGAACTAGGAAGAAGTCTGATGACAGTTTAAGAAATTATTTCTCTGGCTTACTACTTAAAATTTGATCTTTTTCCTATTGACTGGAGTGTTTTAGGAGCAAGTCCTCAAACATCAACTTTAAAAAAAGTACAAAAGAAACAAAAAGAAGAAATGTAAGCAATCAATGTAAAAAATGTGAAAACAAAAGAGTCATCCATACCAACTTCTTCTAATGAGGTGAACTCATTACAAAATGCACTAAAGGATAACACCACTATGAAATCACGTGGATTTTAACTGAAGCTGATAAGCATTTTTGTCTTTGTGTGCTGGTAAGATTGGCCGGATTTTCTTAGACCCCGTTATTTAGAATTAGTAAAAATCGCTTTGTTTTAATCATTAAATCACCGTATAAGTATTTTACTGTGGAATTAATAGGTACCATCATTCACATTGCATGAACAGAACAGGAACAGTGAAGAAGCAACAATCTATACAGAATACATTCACAGTAATGTGATGCACTCTAATGTATGAGATAAACAGGAGTGTGACTGACAGATTTCGCGGTCATAAACGGCCATGGTGAGCCCATTCTACATTAAAAACATCGGAGAATGCCATCAAATATCATCAGGTGGTCGCTGCAATCAGTCCACAATTCCTGTTTGAGTAAAAGTGTTGCATCATGTCCCCCATTTGAACCAGTTCAATGGCCTGTCATCCCAGTGATCAAAAAATACTCATTTCTTAGCGTTAATTTATTCAGCTTCAGGTTTCATTTTCTGCCAGTCATTATGGGTTTTTCTTGACAAATTTAGCAACTTCTTTCTTTTACCAGAACTCCAAAGCTGCCATCAAGGAAAGTCTCCAGATTCTCCTCAGCCCAAACCTCCACGTTTCAACCTATTTTTTGCACAAGCATAGAGAGGATTTTTATTGCATTGGATCTTATCAATAAGATAGATAAGAAAAAATTCTTTTTTTAAATTTTCTTAAGCCACCAACACTCCCACAAATGGATTCATTCAGATACAGATATTCCCAAGATCTCTCTTTTTGCATAAAACGCCCTATTAAGAAAAGATAAAGTCAGTTATTTTCAATTGTCAGTAAATGAGTTGTCATCTTCAAACATGAGCTCCACACTATTTTTATTAAGAACTTGGTATCACTATGTGCTTTTGGATTGCTCTCATGTCCAACTGTTTTCCAGTCCATGTCAAGTGACATGACTTACATGTAACTTTTGGAAATATTTTTTTCCCTGTTTCTCTCTTTCTTTGTGAATTTGTCCTGGACTCACTCGTTTAATTCCAGTGGTGTTCATTCTGGAGAAGGATTGTTTATTTGCCTTTTACAAATTATGAGCATATGGACTGTGTACTGTAATGTGTATTAGTGGACAGAATACAAAAGGGTTCATCCCCCAGAATGAGTGCATGTGACACAGCTCTCACACAGTTCTCAGTCTTGCTTCAGGGTTTTTTATATATGTCTCAAACTACCCCAAACCCCTCTCCATTGTGCAGTCAAGATTTGAGGTTTTATCAGCACTCCTCATCCTACATCTCCAGCAGAACCATTAGATATCTTGGACTATTAGAAGATCCGGAATCTGCTCAGTGAATCTCTTGTAAACAAGGATATAGCCTTTGAGCTTGATCTGTAGACCAGTGTTTAGAGCAGAAAACAACTAAAATGAACTTACCTCTGACTGTGCTTCTGAGCACCTACAGTGCTACGTCCTGTATTACCTACCCTTTATTAAGAAATAATAACTTTAAACCACAATGTGCTACTCCACTCAAATTTAGATGAGAGGCAGGGAAAATGTATAGAATCCAGGTCTGGTCATCATCCACCAGCATGAGACATATTGCTTTAGCCACTTGGACATGGTAAACAGGAATCCTTAGAGATAGTCCTGTGTGAAATCATCAGGGACCTCATAACTATTCTTGAATGTCAAACATATTTAATTATTTACTATTTTTCACTTTCAACAAAAGGAACAGCAATCTCTTGCTGAAACTCCTAAACAAACTTTCAGTTTACGGGCTCTATCTGTGGTACAAATCAGAATCTCTTGTAACAGTGAACATATCTTCCAAATAACAGACATAGGAGCACTGCATAATGGCACAGGAGAAACAGAGGAGACGGAGATCGGTACAATTCATTGTTTTCCTAAACTGTTTGAATATTTTCCTTTTTCATCTCTGCATTTTGGAGGGTGACCAAACACACGTTAAATATTTTTATTCATTTTATCAAGAAAGCAGCTGATTTTTTCCTGCCTTTGGCAAACCTGAATCATTACAAATTCCTCATCTGACATGAAAATGTTCTACTGAAAACCAGGTGTTCCCTCCAGAATGATGGAGTTTCTCTGCTGTACCATATTTCACTTGGTACAGAATGTACCATATCTTATACGGCGAGATCTTATTTGGAAAATAAAATCAAGATATCAACTGATACAGGGATTGCTCCAGCAGCTGACAATACCATTGCATATGTTTCTTTATGTAGTGAATAGGGACACTAAATTTAACACTTAGTGAGACAGTATAATCTCCTATCTACATATTTTAAGAACGTATCTACATATTTTAAACTTAGGATCCTGAAGCCCAAAAAGAAGTACTCTTCCTCATTAACTATTCAATATGGCTACAGATTAGAAAGAAAATCACCTTGCAGAAACTTGATTTCCATAAATAAAAGGCTTTGTAAAAAAAATCAAGCTCTGCAGAAATCTTGATTGCAGCAAAACATGTTAATGGCTACTACTAAAAAATACAGTTCAAGGTCAAGGAAAGTGCAAATCTAGTGCTTTTACATCACTAAGTTCATACAAGAATTTTTAAAATTATTATAAATACCTCATTTACATTACACCAAGAAGAGAATTGTAACCAGTTCTCTACTTGGTATGCAAGCATTATCCACATTTTCTGCTCATAAAAAATAAACAAATGTCATGATTTACCTAATGTCACATAGCGGGAAACAGAAATAAAATCCTGTTCTATGACCACTTGACATTCAAAGCCCTTTATAATCTGCTTCCTAATATTCCTCTCCTCTCCTGTCACCCCCTCCTTTTGCAACACTCAAACAACTTCAGTCCTCCAATTTCTTGCACTCTAGTTCATTGTTTCCTTTCATGCTACTAATACATTTGGAGTTCTCTTTCTGAACCTAGATACAGCTTCTCCAACTTTGCAGATGACACCAAGCTGTGTGGTGGTGTCAATACACCTGAGGGACCTGAACAGGCTGGAAAGGTGAGCCCAGATGAACTTCATGAGGTTCAACAAGAACAAGTGCAGGGTTCTGCACCTGGGCCGGATCAATCCTCACCATCAATACAGACTAGGGGATAAGGTATTAGAAAGCAGCACTGAGGAAAGAGACTTGGGGTTGCTGACGGATGAGAAGCTGGCCATGAGCAGGCAGTGTGCACTTGCAGCCCAGAAGGCCAATCACATCCTGGGCTGCATCAAAAGATGTGTTGCCAGCAGATCCAGAAAGGTGATTCTGCCACTTTACTCTGGTGAGACCTCACCTGGAGTACTGTGTGCAGGTCTGGAGCCCTCAATATGGGAAGGACATGGACCTGATAAATCAGGTCCAGAGGAGGGCCACAAAAACCATCAGGGGGTTGGAGCACCTTTGCTATGAGGACAGGCTGAGGGAGCTGGGGTTGTTCAGCCCGGAGAAGAGGAGGGTCCAGGGAGACCTAAGAGCAGCCTTCCAGTACCTGAAGGGAGCCTACAGAAATGCTGAGGAGGGTCTGTTTACAAAGGCCTGCAGTGACAGGACAAGGGGCAATGGCTTCAAGCTGGAGAAGAGCATATTTAGACTGGATATTAGGAACAAGTTCTTTACTATGAGGGTGGGGGGACACTGGAACAGGTTGCCCAGGGAGGTGGTTGAGGCCCCTTCCCTGGAGGTATTCAAGGTGACGTTCAACGAGGCCCTGGGCAAGCTGGTCTAGCTAGGGGTGTCCCTCCTGACTGTGGGGAGTCGGACTAGACAATCCTAGAGGTCCCTTCTGGCCTGCACCATTTTATGATCCTTTGATTCTACGATGATCTTTTATTTATTAATGCTCAGCTTAAAACTCAGTTCTTCATAACTGTCACGGACCATCACAGAAGATGTTCCTGTGTGTAACCAATTCTCAGTCCTTACTTATATCTACAGATGACTTTTCAGCCCCTCTAGCCTAGAGCAATTGGGTTGCCAGCCCACAGTAGCTACATATTGCTTTTACTCCAAGGAGCTAAATAATTTTTCACCTTAATACAGGAAAGCATGCCACTGTCAAAATAAGTTAATGTGAACAGCATATTGTTAACCATCTTTATAGGGCTATTCATTTATGCAATTTCTAAAACCTTGTATTTATTACATTCTCTACCTAATTTGTCAACCCCTTCAGGCTGGAAGTGCATCTTTTTAAAGGTCTTTAATATTCCCAACACTCTTGGTGGCAACGCAAAATAAATAAACACTATATAGTTCATTACTGACATTTGAAAAAACAACAGTATTTCTATCTATAAAGTAGTCTGCATCAGATGTAAAGGCAAGGTTTGTTTTTTAATGAGCACACATGAAAAAATCCCTAAAAAGTATCTCTGCACTTTTACAGTATTATAACAAGTTAGTAGTATCAGAAAATAAAAGACTATGCTGAATATGAGCAAAGCATCGTGAAGCAAAAAATCATCAGAAATCATGAAGTCTGCTATGCTGTAGAATAAGAAGGAAGGAATGTATTTTCAGTTGAGTGTGTTTGTGCTGGTACATTGGCATGCTTATTTTTCATGGCCAACAATTTTTTGAGATTAGAAACAAACTGAAATTTAACTGCATCTTTTCAGTTTAGAGTTAATGATTCATTAGAAATTCTTATATTTTAGTTACTTATTTGAAACAAAGAATTAGTCAGTAGATTTTTCAAAAATATCACTTAATCCTGAGCTATAATATGCTCTGTTGCTATAGAGCTGAAGTCTACTTCAAGAGAATTAATATCATGTTATCATTCTATAGAGCTCCTGTTACTATAGTTCCCTAAGTTTTGAAAACTTTGTAAGTTAATGTATTTACCTTCTATGCAATAAGGTTTTCAGGTACAATGAAGGCACTGCTAAAGATGATACTTTAGCATTACAAAGTACACTTAAGAGAGAGGATTTGGAAACTATCCCATTGGAAGGTAAGATGCAGGGCTCAAAGTTTTAAAAGCTCATGGAGATATATTAGGAAATTCGGATATTCCTCTACACTATCTATAGCACAGCCTCTGTTCACACCATGCTGCTTCTGCAGCTGATGGAAATCTAGTCAGTTTAGCCAAATGTTCCTGGAGTACCATTCATCTCATCCTGAAGCAGACACGTAAAATAGGTCAGATCAATTATGTCCCATGAGTGCCTCTTTCTCTTCAATGACTATAAATGGGCCACAGAATGACTGACTCAACTACAGGCCAGATTCATTCAGAGCTGAATCCCAGAGCCCACAAATAACTACCCTGCGAAAGTTTTCTCTAATAAAGTACTATTGAAGTGTTCCTCATCAAAAAGGATATGTAAGCAAAATAAAGACAAAATTCAAATATCTAATCTAATGCAGTTTAATTTCTGAAAAAGTACTAAATTGCTAGTGCTGAAAAAGAATTTGTTGCTTGTTGGTATTTCTCACAGTGTTTGTCAATAAGTATAATTTCCAGTCTGTCTGGGATTAGGAAATAATTGAAAAATTGAGCAGAACCCATTTCTGTTGTGATTCCTTCTAGAGGACATATGTCTACACATTTTGTGATCTTTTGAAAAAGCTGGAGCTTTGGAAAATACATAAAACCACACCAATTTTGTGGAAATCAGCATGTTCTTTGAAGACAGTTGGAAAACAGGCCTTATTTCCTTCTACAAAAACCAGACCAGCCAGATGACACATCAAGAAGGAGAGGTAAAAGCTTAGAAATATCACTTCCAGGACAATTCCACTCACATTTTGTTCTAATGTAGGCAAAATTAAGATTGCTTTATTTTGTTGTTCGTGGGTATTTAAACAAATACAACTGATTTGTCTGAACATTCCAATCCATATCCAAAGGAAAGCTGCTTGGAGACTGTCAATAGGTGTTTCAATTAAAAATGTAGTTTTCAGGAAATTGAGTTGTTACAGGATACTTCTAATGAAACACTTCACTGGAGAAACTGTAAAAAAATTACTCCGCTTAATTGAATCAAAATATTTAATCTGGGGTCTATTTAACACTCCAATGCATCAGGGGTTTCAAACCCCCCTTCTAAAGTGTGGCAGTGCCTCATGGATGAGCTGAACAAGAAAGCCCGACCCAGTAACAAGACTGGGGCCTCTGATGCACAGCAGTAGCTCAGCAACTTCCCCCCTGCCCATA
Source organism: Jacana jacana (assembly GCA_013400555.1). Lineage (NCBI taxonomy): Eukaryota > Metazoa > Chordata > Aves > Charadriiformes > Jacanidae > Jacana > Jacana jacana. The sequence goes on along the minus strand of VZTM01023871.1, from coordinate 7,547 downwards.
TCCTGCATACCAGGATCTGAAAACCTAGGTTTCTAGCATCAGGAGCAGCAAAACCTTCTCTTTGCCCTCAGATTGACAAACCTGGCAGTTCAGGTTGACAAAGTTCAGTGGTACCTTAAAAAATTATTTTTAATGCTTCAGTATTTTGCTTTCTCAAAAAATAATTTAAAAAAAAAAAATGCTTTATTCCATTAAAAGATTTTCATTTTTGCCCTGATATGGAGCAGAAACAAATGTTGATATATAAGAAGCTCCCATAAGAAAAAAAATCCAAAGGTTGAACAGATAAAATTAAAATCTCTTCAAGGAACATTCTCTGCTGCAATTAAGGAGTGCAAGAAAAGGAAAAGGCATAGGGGCAGAATCATCCAAAAATATTACTTATTTCACTGTTCTGTTTGCTCCTCTAAAACGTAACTTTAGTGTCTGTACTGCACTTAGAATTTTAATCCAATAATCACACAAAATTGATGGCTCAAGAGGTTAAAAATAGCAGCTATACAGTATCTAATAGCCATATTGCACTTGGGAGCCATTTGAGATCTTTTGCTCATCAAGCAAAAACTCCCAGTCATTGCTCAAATAATCTATATACAACAGGCAAAGATGAGAAAAACAGCAGCCACTTTCTGCCACTGTAGTAGTTTTCAGTGAACCATTAAATGTATTTATTCTCCCGCATTATCTTTATTTTAAAGAAAGAGATAAATATATATTTATAGGGTTATTTTAGAAGAACAAGCTTGTTCTGACAGCTAGAATATTTAAGGAACTGTTCTCTTTTAAACTGCATATTCAGATAACTAGAAGTACTATTACAAGGAATAAAGTTGCTTCGTTTTAGTTAAAATCTATTACTTTCATTTAAAGAATCTGTCTAAAGTTACACTTCTTTAAAAGGAGTGACTTCAAGGTTACAAAATATTAATGGATCTTCCTGAAGCTGTATTGCCTTTCTCATCAATATTATCACCTTTTTTTTGCTTGTCTCTCTCCACACCTGGCTTTTTTTAAACACTTTTTTCATTTGTGAAAGTAAATCAAGACAATGACAAAATGGGTTTAGCTGAGGTTACAATACCCACCAGTCTGGTATGAGATCATGATACATCAGTAAAATATATGCCTTCACCTCTTTCTGCTTTACTTATTCACATGTTTTCTGAGGGCACTGTAGAGCTAATTTCCCTTTAAATTCAGACTGCTTGTAATTTCATCTTCTCTCTTACATGGATGTCATGCATGATGGTGCACTTATATTACTTCACACCCATTTGAGGGAAAAAAAAAAACAACCACATTTTCTTCTGTTAATCATATATATACTTTTCCATGTGCAAAATACAGAACCCCAGATTAGTAGCTCACAAATTCTCATAAAGGGAATAGTAATGGATCTCACCAGCACTCACATAAAATCTCCACATTACACAAGTGTTGCAGAAACCATAATTTTACAAATGCCACACTTCCTTCTAGAACAGCACTGGACCATAGTTCAAAAATGAGACAGAAAAGCAGTTGATTATTGACAAACAAGTCTTTAAAACAAGAAATAAAACAGATTATTGTCCTGTTCTTTTCCAATGCCAAAAAAAAAGGATACCAGCTGAAGAGCATACTCATATCCCAATTACATTCATAGAATCACTTTGGTTGGAAGCGACCTTTTAAGATCAGCAAGTCCAACCACTAACTCAGCACTGCCAAGTCTAAACCACGTTCCTCAGCGCTACGTCTACATGTCTTTTAAATACCTCCAAGGATGGCAACAAAGCCATTTCCTCGGGCAGCCTGTTCCAACCCCTTACAACCCTTCCACTGAAGAAATTTTTCCTAATATCCAATCTAAACCTCCCCTGACACAAGGTAAAGCCATTTTCTCTAGTCTTGTCACCTGTTACTTGGGAGAATAGACTGACCCCAACTCACTACAACCTCCTTTCAGTTTGTTGTAAAGTTGTAAAGAACGATAAGGCCTCCCCTCAGCCTCCATTTCTCCAGGCTGAATAACTCCAGTTCCCAGCAACTCCTCATGAGACTTGTTCTCCAGACCTCTCACTACTTAATACTCCATGTAACTCGATTTCAATAGCTTTCACATACCACCATACAGAGCTGCTGCACAGTCTTAAATTGCTGCCTTCTGCACCAGGCAGGAGGCTGAAGTAATGGTTTTGCTTAGGTGGGTAGAATGATCCAGCACAAAAACCTATAATACTTGAAATGTTCTTTCTGACCTGATGGAATATCTTTCCATTCACACTTTCTCATCTGTACTTACACCAAAAGTATAATGCAAAGGCAGGGGAGGTTTTTGCCACCAAAGTTAGTTATATACTTTCCATGGCTATGGGACCCAGTGGGGGCCTTTTAATATAAACTGGAGACTTCTGGCTGGAACACACATCTAAAAAAATCCTATTTAACCTAGTGTATTTTCTGCCTACACTGGCAAGAGATACATAGCACTGTATTAGCAGTTTACTAGCAAAAATCCACTTCATTTTGCTTCTTATGAAATCTTAGTATTCCAGGGCCTAACGAGCAAATACTAGCACAGTTTTTTTTATTCACAAATACTGTGCCTATCTTTTTTGTTTAGTTTTGAGGAAAGTTTGGGTATACCTTCATCTAGAATATTTATCCGCTTCAGAATTGTTCTATTGTTAGTCAGAATGTCCTCTGCACTCTGAGTTTTTTGTCCCCATCGGTCTACAGCTGAATACATTCAGGGAGATGTTATTTGTGTGTGCTCTGTTTTCCCTAGTCACAAATTTATTAGGAGCAAACCATCTGAAAAGCCATATCACATTAGACCAAAAACTGTCTCTGACAGTGATCAGTAGCAGTTGCTGAGGGAAAGAGGGTAAGAATGGGGCAATACACCATGACACTCACCTTGGTATGACCTTCCCATTTTCCAACCACCCACTACCATCAGACAACCCTCAGATCTGTCAGGCCTCTCACCAGCCTGGAGACCTGATCCACCAGCAGAGATGTGTCCCTCAGGAGATGCACAGAAAAAGGGAATCGTGACTCTAGTAATATTTTAAAGCCATATATAATGGAATGGCAAAATAATACTG